>CAJFCZ010000429.1:0-13015 GCA_904066245.1 Eimeria sp. OTU-Y | reverse complement strand
GAGTAAAGTTCTCCCCTTCGACGGCTTGCCACCAGTTGTTCGGGACTGTTGCACTGCGACGCCTTCTCTAATGTGAGATGAGTTCTGGTTTCATCACAAACGCCATAGAAACAAAGCTTCGATTTAGACGAGGGCCCATGTACCAGTGTCTGCCATAGCTGTGGGTGGATCCACATCCGTGGGCATATTGGTCACCAAACGCCTACTTGGGCTGGAAGCCAAGCAAGAGTTCACCAGTTGACTGCAGTGCTATCGCAGGTGGAGAAACGGGACTCTGGTGCGCCTGCATTTAGCAGTCATTTGAGTCACGTGTTGCAGCAACAAGCGATGCGCGTTCGGGCAGGCTGTCCCTGCGCTTCATACCAGCTAGAGGACCGCGCGCCACCATTCAGGATCCCAAAGGACAGGAGAGGATGGCAATGGCTCTTTAAAAACTACGATTGTATGCGCAGTATCGCTTCTGAGCAGGCTAATGCCGAGGACTCTCGCGACACTTGTTTACAAAGGAGGCGAACGCGTGGTGACCTTCATCTCACAGCTGTACAGACCGACTTGCGGGAAATGTTTTCTTAGGGAGCAGGCTCGTTGAAATCGTCGTAAGTGTTCAGCCCCTCCCTTCTTGGGAAGCGAAATTCATGACTTCCCGTGCTACCGTAGGCGGCCAACGGCTGGACGCGTCGTCAAAAGTGCACTGAGCTGGCTCTTGCATGCAACTTCAAAGCGCGCAGCGCGTTTTTAGACGAGTGTCAAGGCACCCTCATTCCCAAAGTGAGCAAGAAAAACTGCATGTTGTCGGTTGCGGCGCCGAGCTAGCCATTGGCAGAGGGGGGCTGGGCATGCCGAGAACAATTTGCGGCGAAGAACTCGTAGAAATAAAGGTATGGATCATTTCACACCTATCATAAGGCAACAGTCAGAACAAAGTTGTGCGCGTATCGTGCGCGTATCAATGTTTTGTTGTGCAGCTTATGGTCAAGCTCATAGTTGCAGCCGCGCAGTCAAGGGGCGAAGCTTTGGTTCTCCTGATGAAAGCTTTCTAGGAAGAGGCCCTCAAAAACCCACATGGGCACCTGTGACAGATTAAGGCAGGACTTTCAGTCTGGGCCTTTGTTTGTAGGTAGGGTTTAGGGTTTTAGGGCCTTTGTTTGTAGGTAGACGTGTGCCGGGGTCCTCAGTCTCCTCCCGTGGATACTTGCAAAGATGTTGTTGGCTCTTCGTGGGGCGAGCTCGAGTACTATACGGTAATACCCTGAGCCGCTCCAGCGACCTGATAATAATGATATGGCGACATGTCTACTCTGAAAGTAAATGTATAATGCACGCAAACACACCAGCCTGAGAACCAACGAAGGCCCCTATCCAACTAGTCTCAAAATTCTTTGGGTGCTCGCACTGGTGGGCACCTAACAAAATGCACAACACAAAAACAGTTCGTTACAATTCTTGTGTCTGGCTTTGCAATAACAGCCAAACGCCTGCTGTATACTTTCTTGCCTGGCGCTCTTCTACCTTAGCCATGCATTCCAGAACGGCTGCAAGCAGGTTCTGCGCCTGAGGGTGCACGGGGGTAGTTTGTGTAGCCAGGCGCAAAGGCAGTTCATGCAACGATATTTCGTTGTAGACCAAGAAAACCGGAAAAGGTAGGTTTAGGGGTGCGCGGTTGTATTATGCACGGACTAACGAGGAGGCCGGAAATTAGTCAACTTTGGTGAAGTTCTTGTGCAAAGAGTCACATACGCTGGAATGCCTGCGGTTCATGTGCTCACCAATGGGCTGGTAATTTTCAGTGAGCATGCTGTAGTTAATATTAAACCGCGTCAAGTACATGCTTCAGAAGCCGCTAGTGGACGTCGGATTCCTGCCAGTAGTGCAACTCTTCGGAACGCTTTTGAGACCTCACACGCGATTAATGAGTAGTTGGCCCCCTCCCTCTGTTGACCTGAATCCGTGCAGGGGCTGGACATATTTGCTGCGGCGATCTAAAGCATTGTATATGACACCGTAGCCTTCAGTTGGTGATAACTCAAATCCGACCAGATGAGTGTGGGAATCGGAAAGAGCTGCAAAAGATCTGTTTTGAGACCGTTCTGGGGCCTTAGCTGACGCGATCCCGGAAAGGGGAACACAACCTGCTGCTGTAGGGCACGTCCTAGGCCACCAAAAGAATCTGGTTGTCCGCTCCAGTGCGGTGTGCCCCGGCCTTTGCTGTTGAGAGTCCAGTCAAGGGAGGACATATTCCACAGCTAAGGGGGGCATTGGAAGCAAACAAAAGGATTTTGCTGTTCATTCGAGCTCTGTATTGACTCCAGCGTATCTCACTAAACAATAGTAGTGCGTTTGGCATAAAGTGCTTTTGTGAAGCGAACTGGAACAAAAATCATCGGGTATCACAAGAGGTCACCGTCGAAGCCGGACACTCCTTCCGTCGTTGGCTGGGAGCGCACATGCGTGAATAAGGCGGACGAAGTTTAGAAATGAAACGGGAATTACCCCAGATAGCAGCGGCTTCAGAACGCCGTGAGCCACTTGGAAAGCGGAGAACGTGTCAGCGACAGGGAGTATGTTGGTGATGCGCTTGATACACTTGAATGCATGCCGTACTGCCTGAGCCAGCAAAGCCACCGAACAACTCTTTCGTTAGCATAGTCTTAAAACCGCTCCGCCATGTATCAGAGATTGATAATTGGTTTAAACGGCGAAACGGATGACTTCCAAATAACTTGGGCGCTCGACTATTCCCACCAGACAGTGTAGAGCTCCTTTTAACGTAGTGGACGCTTCTGTTCTCTTTAACGTCCCTAATATAGGTTTCCAGGAAGAAAAGCTTGCCCAAACTAGGGAGCCCGAAAGGTTGGAGGCAATGTCACGCTGTTCCTGACGCTTCTGGTAGGTTTGTCTTTGCTTTTCGTCCAAGAAACTGCTTGCCCTTCCCACGCAAAATCGTACTAACATAACTTCGTTCCTGGATTCTCTCGCATCAGTGGCGCTGATGGGAGAGAATCCAGGAACGAAGTTATGGTAGTACGATGCATGACCGAGGAACGTCTGAACTTCTGCGCGACTGTAGGAAGGTAGCGGCCACCCCAAAATAATCTCCACCTTCGCCGTATCTTGGGAAAACATTGCAAAACGATGCAATCCCAGGAAACTAATTGGTTGTATCAAAAAGTAACAGCTCCGTGATTCTATAAACAGGTGCTTTCCGCGTATTCATTAAATTGCTTTTCATCAGAAATTGTTTACTGCAGGGTACGATGCAGAGGGCGAGCTCCTTCCAGCTTGGCGAACCACTCGAAAGTTGGTCACCTTCCCAGCAGAAGGCAGATCACGGCCGATATCCGTTGTGCAAGCGGATAAATTGGATCGTGATGGGGCTGCTCCATGGATGTTCAAAATTAAATACCTGTATTTCTTGTTAGCGCCTTTGGTAGTGTTCTTTGCTGTGCTCCAGGCCGCCTGGCTGTGGGTGTGAGATTCGTTTTTCGCCACCGCTACGATGGAGATACACTTGGTTTGCGCGGCTACCACGTATAAAGAGTCCTCGAAGCTGTCCAAGGTCCATCGCGGTTTGCAATGAACCCAAAGGAGTTGCAGTAAAAGTGTTCGTAAAGCAGATGTCCTCCAATCCCTGCTTCCGAGTGTCCTGCAAAGGCCCAGGGTGCAGGGGCTTTGGAATAGGAGGCTGCCCGAAATGAGTTGCAGCGAACCTCACTGCAGCTCATGATACACTTCACCCTCATGTGCATGCACAATGAAGCCTTCTTTGCTGCATATGCTATGGTTACAAACAATGGTTGAGCATATATATACACGTATATATGCATGCAGGCTGTAAGTCCAAGTGAACGTTCCTCAGCCATCTTCGAGCAAACAGTGCTATTGCTACAATCCACTCCAATATCCACAACCTTCACGCCTTGTGGAAGTTTCAGCTTACCAGAATGCGTAATATCACTCACTAACTAACTAACATAGGATGCAAATGCTTAGTCTTGAGCCACTTCAAGTCACATAAAATTTAAAACAGTCCGCGGTAGATCCTATATGCAAGTGACCACACGGATGGCCTTGATCTACTGTCGCCTGGGAACTGTGTATGATGGCAACTTTACAAATTGAGACTAGTTGTACTTTCCGAACAGGTACTCTTAGGTGACTCATGTAGAGAAGAACAAACTTCTGGCTGTGAAGTGTCTTTGCAACTGAGTGGTCCTGTTCAAAGACATACCTGGAGGCTGCGCTGATCAAGGCATGCGATTTCCATTCGACAACTTAGCGCTGCCCCGTCAAAGGCATATAAAGGAAGTTTTTGTTGACGGCCTAACTTCTGCTTCTTACGGAGCAGAAGCTAGTAATGGCTACAAACTGCGGCTGGCCACTAACGGAAGACATCCCGTTCCGCTTTATTAACCTGCCGATTATCCCACAAGGACCACACAGCGCTGCTGTCTTTTTCTTTTCATATAGGGTAGCGAAAGTGTCTTTCCCTGTTTCTTTTGTGCGAACGTATTTCGTCATCTTAGCAAGTCCAACCTTTTATCCCCTTCGTACCCTCTCCCCCGTCCAGCCCGTTGCCGAATGCGTCTCTCTGGGCGGTAGAATTGCTGTCAACCAATTTTCTAGGAGCTTTATGTCCACCGCTTACTAGTGAGTTATACTTTTCAGTGTAACGCTCTGTCGATAGTTTCCCTTGCTGAGATTTCATCAGTTTTTCCATAGCCGTTCCGTTGCAGACGAGGGGATAAACCAGCATCGTAGATCATGATCTAAGGCTTCTACGGAGCGTGCCCTCCGGAAACGTGGAACCCTTGCACAAATGTAGTTACATTTTCCGTGCATCTCTATGCATTTGAAAACAGGCCAATTGCCATTGTATATCTTACGGAGGGAGTGCTGTGTAGATGTAGGTACAAATCAAGGGAATCAACGAGCTCCTTTACTGCCTGTATAGCTAGGCACCCCCCGTATCTGGGTCAAGAAAGGCGGAGGTGTTCGTCGCAATGTGTTCTTTGTGGAAAAACACCAAGGACACTTTGTCGGTGTGGGGTGGGATGCGGAAGTCAAACTTGCTTCCGCTCGGCGAGAGGCGGAAGTTGGTAATGAAATGTTCTTGGTGGAAAAGTCCTTTGCGCCGGATTGAATGCAGAAGTAAAGTTTATCTCCGTCTGGGAAGACTCGCGGAAGTTGGTCGCCTCCATATCAAAGGCCAAATCATCATCAGCCTCCATTGTAAAGGAAGAAAAACGGCTGATGTTTTGGTGAATAGTTTTGGGAGTGCCTTGACAATCTGTGCATGTATATTGTATATTTTCGAAGAGTCTTTGTTTTAAGACTCGGTGTGCGTCGGATCACCCTGGTGAGGGGGTCAAGCTGATTTCTCGCATGTGCCCTGATGAACCATCCGGTGCCACCAGGGGTAACGACAGTGCCCGATCTTATTAAAGGACTGCCACTTGCTGCAATGAAGCAAATGACTTGAGGCAAGAGTTTCCGTAAAGTGATGAAAACTCCATTCCTTATCTCCTGGCATCCTGGGCGCAGCGGCTCAGGGGGAGGGGCTGCGGGAGAGAATGCCGCCCGGCAAGAGCTGCACCGTTCCTCGTTGCTACTAGTGATACAAGCCAAACTCAGATGCAAGCACAACGACGTCTTCTTTCCTATGTTTTCCCTGTAGACCAAGTCAGTGTTCCCTTGCCAACTTTGAGCACACTATACTACGCGCTGCAACTAATGCGGCAATTCAGCATTATATGCAAGGCGGGAAAAGTCTTAGTTGCTGCATGCATTATCTCGGTTCAGCATCTCTACTGGCGTGGAGGCTGCCTATTAAGGCCAAGTGAATGCTGCTCAATCACCTTCGGACAGTATGGCTGTTACGAGAGTTCTTGATCTTATCCAAGGACTCTAGTCAAAACACTTCACAGGAGAGTTCGTAAAGATCACTAAAAAGCAGCCTGAGCTCTTATCTCGCTCCAGGTGCTTATGGCCCGGGCTAGAGATGCGTGAGACGGCCCTAAGCTTGTTGCAACGGACCTTGCAGCAAAAAGTGCTGCAGGGCAGACTAAGACGCAACCACAACAAAGTCCCATGCTCAATGCACCAACACGGTAGACCGTTGTTAAGCACTTAATCGGCCTTCGGTCGCTAGCACACTGTTCGAAAGTAGAAGCGCATGCCCTGGCTTGCTGACTACTAGAGCCAGAACGTGCAGCAATACTGCACTAGCCAGCAGAAGGTATCTGGAAATACTACCTTTTGTACCATACGGCGAGGCCTTCAACACTAGCCAAAATATTAAAAAAGGTTTGAACACTTTGTAGATCCATTTGTATACGTTCAGGAGGGTTTGTTCCTGCTCTTGTAATCATGTACAGAATCCATCAGTGTGTTAGTGTAGTGCACTAGCACTACAATGCACTGTCATAGGAAGTTAGCTAAGCTATAGAATACTATATCCGGACTATAGAAGATCTAAGAGAGTACAATAGGCACTTAGGTAGGCCGATAGGGGGCAAATTAGGTAGTAGATGACTTTAAGAGGCCCGGAGTTGGCCTCGCTATGGCGTAGGTGGCCTCGTCAGAGCCGCTTGCGGTTCTAAGGACCGGCGCTGCCGACGGCAGGAGCCGTGGGCGGAGCAGTCAGTCTGAATATTGGGGAAGAAATATGTTCCTTGAACTTTCGTAAGATAAAGCTAATTGTTTTACTTAAATTTATATAAGTTTGGGAACTAAATTGATACCGCACAGACCCAGGCGGTGAGGCCAGCGCTGAAGGCACGGCAGGCACTACAGTTAGTGCCTCTTGCACTTCGTTCCATTGCTGCGCCTACCGGGCCTCGCAACCACAGTAGGCACACTGAGATATTAAGAGTAGAAGCGAGTCAGTACAGCTATTCTACGCAATGTTGGGCCACTGAACTCCAATAATCCTGCTTTTACTTGCGCGGCACCCCCACGGTCTTACCCCACATCTCCAATTCTGGCCACTGTGCTGTTGACCAGAGGGCGCTTGCGTGTAACATTCCCGAAATATTCCATAAAACGCCTTGCAGGGTTCTACTTTACATTTCAGTCCTCCTTCTCGGAATTTCTTGAGGTCCTTCAGTATCGGTCGCCCGACTGAGCACTACACAATCTACGTGCTCAGGAAGACGACTGCTTGGCTCCCGCTCCGTGCGCGAGCTTTTTACACCTAGTGGGGGTTTAACAGGACAGTATACAATAACCGAATAATGGGAACGGATAAGGAACACAATGTTTCATGGCCTCATAAAGGACTGCACGCCTTGCGGGGCATCTTGCCTCGTTCCGATCTCCCTGGAGCTCAACAGGCTACTCCCTTTAGCTTGAACAGATATGTTCTACTCTTAATCTATATTCTCCAGACATTTATGACGGGATGCGTATATTTTGGATGGGCTCCGCTCTCCGCAATGCTCCTGAGGGCAGGGGTCTTCAGCTTCAAATGCGACGTGGACGATGAGGGGGCTTTTGTGAACGACCAAAGGGAGTTCGGCAACGATTACATATGCGATAGGCAGGATGCCTCAGTGCAAAGCCTGTTCGTCATCACACTGGCAACGCACTGCACAATGAGTGCAGTTGCAGGTGCCATGATGGACACTTTGGGCCCCAAGATTACATCTATGATTGGCCAGTGCTTTCACATAATCGCGTGGTCTCTCATCTCTACTCTGACAGCTAAATCCAACGCCCAAGTATACTTGGGTTTCATATTTATGGGCCTGGGAGCGGATACTGCCTTCCTACCAACTTTACTCATTACCCGCCTCTTTCCGGGGGCCGCCGCAACTGTAATAACATTGATTGGGTCTGCATCGTCTGCATCCTTTGCTATTCCGCTTATATTGAATTCATATCTCATGGACAATGGCATTTCAGGGTGCTGGTGGTATGTCGGTTTTGGTCCCTGCCTCTTTTTGCTTATTGCTGCACTATCGATGCCTCTGAAGGCATACAAGGTCTTCGAAGATGACCTTCCAAATAGTCAAGGAACTGCACAGACGGACCAACATACATTGTCGGAGAGCCCCCAACTCTCGAAGCAAGAAACGGGAGAGCTGCCCTCATTCGCAGAACGCGCATCGTCCAATGAAGTGAAGGACCAGCAACAGCCTACACGGACGCCGAGGGATCATACCTTCTTGAAGACCCTCTTCTCGGAGAGTTACCTTCTCGTTGTTATATACTTCATTGCTGTAGGGTGGATTACTTCTTTCTACCAAGAGGCTCATGACCGTATCCTGGAACCCACCGCCCGCACGTTCCTAGGGAATGCACTGCCCTTCTCCTTCATTCCGTGCATCATTTTGGGCAAACTTTCGGAGGCCATTGGCATTTTAGCCGTTATGGGGATAGTGAATTCGGCAGGCGTACTGGCGTATTCATTCAGCTTGAAGCAAACAGTAGCGACAGGCATAATTTCTGTACTAAGTTTCATGGTGTACATGTCGTTATTCGTTTCTCAAGTATTTGTGTACGTAGAAGAAAACTTCCCTGCCAGGTTTTTCGGCCGCCTAATTGGCACTGTACAGCTGGTCGGCGGTCTGTTGTCTCTCTTATGCAGTCCGCTGTTCCATCTGACAGTTGGCCTAGGTCCAAATGGGATGTATGTTGTCCAGCTGCCGATGATTGGCCTTCTGCTCCTCATGTATGTCGTCTTGGCTCGCATGTGGTGGATACGCCGGAGACCTCAGGTCTCACGTAAGCGTGAAAATTCCCCTGTTGCAACAGCAGGGGTTGCGGTGCAGCAGCCGTAGGGGCCCGACTCAATGCGTTGACTACCAAGTTCAGGGTATTTATTTGCGAATAGGGTACCCACGTAGCTTGCAGTATTGTGCATATTTGTGCTCAAGAACTGCATGTGCACCATAGCTGCGAAGGCTTCAATGCTGTTGGCAATTCTCCACAGTTTGAGTTTCGCATTTGTTCAATATTGGCATGACTTTGGGTAACCCCGTGCCCATGGTTGATTTAGTTACCCTCCCCTAGCAGTGCTGCAGTTCCCGTGCAAGATGTTTGGTGTGCGAATGGCTGCCAACATGGTGTGTACGTACATCTCATCTTGCAACACTGTTTGCAGCAATTGCACACCACTAAGTGCATAGGCGCTCCCTAGTTCTGCCGTTAAGTGACGAGCAGAAATGAAAGGGACGCAAGAAGCACAGTCGGTCTGTTTTTTTCGTTTGTGCTGCAACTGTTGCTGTAGAAAATGGCACAGACTTCTACAGAACATTTTCTGTGTTTAATTTTACACAACTTTTTCCCCTAAGCCCCTTCATGGTTCCACATAAACTTGTTTTCCATTCCCGCCTCTTGGGCTTCTGGGAAGGCTAGAATTTCCACTCACTGGTGACAACAGTAAAGTGGTTTAAATAAATATCGACAATCCAGCCACACGCAAAAGGCCGTGAATCGTACACTACGCTTCTTGCAAAGTGGCAACGCAGTCCTTGCCCTACATGCATCGGTATGTGCATGTCGTCGAAACAGCATGCAATGAGCAACACGAGTCACGGGCTGCTAGAGCTACCGGTTTTACCCCGCTTTTTAGGCCTAGAGATATCCCCTGATGAATGTTTCTCGAGCACTGCAGCAGCATCTCCTCCTTCGCTGCCCTCTTTCTCCCGAACCACTGTGCCCTCCCCAGCGCTGCTAGGTCCTTCTTCGTTACTTTTAGATTCGGGACCACCGCCAGCTAGAAGAAGCGATGTTCCTTCTGGAAATGCCATGGCTTCATTCACTTGGAGATCAGCATCCTCTACTGATACGTCTGCAAGGTTTGTCGGTTCGCTCTCCAAACCGGGGGGAAGGACATAGTACGGCAGTTTGCCCCGTTGGAGGTCGTATAGCACTACAGCAAGGCGCACAACTTCGCATATGATTCAAGGTGAAGAGCCCGAGCTGAGAGGGGCAAGTAACGTTCCTGGCCAGCTCGCTAGGACTGAGTGAGGCTTACTGATGCGGGCGGCTGTAGAAATATCCGGCTCCCCTCCTTTCTTTAGTTTTCCAAGACGAAGTGCCAAAAGTGCAAGAAATCCCTCAACATCTTCCCACGTCGTGTTGTGGTTTAATCCATAGCGGGTTATCACAGCTTCCCTGAGTACCCAGCACGGACATGCCTGTTTTTCCGTAATAATGAATGATCTTTTGGGGTGCTTTCACGTTAGGCTTTTTCCGCTAATGGCAAGGAGGAGGAACGTACCTCTTGACCCTCTCTAGTACGGTTCCAATATGTTCCTCAGGGGCAGCAATCCTTTCAGGGCGGACAACGCCTCGTATCACCTGAAGACAACGCCGTTGCCACCCATTGGAAAAATAAGATCGGAGAAGGCAGTGAAGTCGGGTGTGATCAAAGACATGACTTTGAATTCGGAAAGTATCCCTGATGCATACAAACAGGATCCCCACTGTATCCCAAAGGCCACCTGCGGCAGCACGTGCTAATCAATATATAAAATGTAAAATCGCACCTTATCTGTGTCACTGCCTGCATCGCTGCTGATGGGAACAATGCCCGGGCAGTCAATGAGGTAGAGCTTCGAGGTAAGCGCCACGTACTGCCACACCCTGGTCTGAAGCGCTCATACAAAAGTCGCAGCTGTTTTCCGAAGATAAAATGCTGCAGAATACGTTATATCAATGAAGCGGGAAAAGCATAAATCCCGCTTGGAGGGATCTACTTCCGTCTTCTAAACGCCAGTCTTTAGTGGGGTATACCATCTACGGTGTCTTTCACGAGGCAAATTAAGCCCACCCACTTTGTCAGAGGCAATTTGCATGAATTTCCACGAAACATTCAATCGTATGTGCCGCAGCAGGAGCAAAAAAGTTTCTCTATACGCCTCTGTCAATGCTGGAGTGAGTCAGTGAACAAGCAGATGAGAGGTGACTAACCTGGCCTGGTATCGGCGCTGCTTTGCAGACCTGCTTGCTCTTTAGAAAATTGATGATAGAGCTTTTTCCCACGTTAGGATATCCAAAAAACCCAATAGATACATGTTTTCTATCTGAGAGCAACTGCCCGTACTGCCTGCGCATGGGTGACCAAAAAATACAAGACTGCATATGGCATGCTTACCGCTGTGAAGACGTGCCAGTTTGGTTCCTTCGGGTTTGAGGGTCCTTCTTTCCAAGTTGATTGTTTTAGGATTTACGATCTTGCGGTTTAGGATTAGGGTTGATCATGTCGCACCTTAGTAGCTGGAAAAGTTGATTTCTGCCGATATTCTTTCTGTTCTTGTCCGCCTGCATGAGCAGCGTCGGCATTTCCTTGCTAAGCAGCCGTAGCCAGTGTCGTGCGACTCGCGGTGGCACCAAATCCACCTGCAAACAGGACGCAACAAAAACTACCGCCGCTCGGAGCTTCGCCTTCAGCAGAGAGTGCCCAAATTAATGTGCTGTCCTACCTTGTTTATGACCAGCACCAGGTGCTTTGACGAGCGCTGCGCCTTCAAATACTTTTCAAGGCGTGTGCACCTGCGTCGCCATACAAGAGATATATATGTAACAAATTCAACGACATAAATAACGAATTCATTTCAACGAAGTATTAACATGGCACTTTGGGGGGGGAAAAGTACAGCAAGTCAAACCACACCATCCAGGCTAGCAAATGCTACTGCACACAACAGCTATGGTGCTTAAATGCCTAAGGAGGCATCTTAGAAGGCCAAAACTGTTGGTTTTAGCAGCCAAAACATTACAGTGTGCCAAGCCTCTATTGCTCTTTACCGAGTTCCCATTGGGTCGCGCGCATCCACGACTTGAACAAGGACGTCGGAGGCATCAATAACTTTGTACAACTCCTAAACATAATTTCCACAGGCAGTCATACGTCGGGGTGCTGCCAACGAAAAAAATCAGGATACTAGGTGGGAGCGTAAGCAAGATAAGCAGAAAGTTCTGCATGCTTCTGATAAGGTGAGTAAACCCACTCCCCATATCCTCCGGCTTGTTCCCTTCTGGTAGATAGACTCTACTGGGCCTCCCTCGTCGTTGCTGTCTGCTGCCGCAGTGCAACAAGATGCAGACTTTTCAAAGGCTGCCTCTCGTTCAGCTGCCTGCATTAAACAACAAGGCAGCATAAGGCATTACTTGCTAAGTGGATATGCAGCGGAATGTAACATGACAAGTACTGGCGCCGCTTACCTGCGAAGCCAAAGTAGTCAAGTCGGCTGCCTGTAAACGTGGCCGCTTGCGAGTTTTCTTGCTGCCGAAAACATCTTCAAAAGGCTCAATAGCTATGAGTGCATCGCCACGCAATTTCGGCAGTGATCCGCCGGTAGTAACAGCTTCCTTTTGACCTCCAACATTTCGATCCTTTACAAGGCTCATAGGCAGTTTTGATCGCTTCAGGACGACTCTGCAGACATCGACACATCTTGTGAAGGACGAAGGAGAGGTGCCAACTATGTATAAAGAAGAATATGCTTATGGTACTGTGCAGAAGCAAACAGAAATGCAGATGCAAGTGAGCACCACGCAGCGACAGAAATATCTCATCTTTCCTACTTGACACTTACGTGTATGGGTCGGAGGTTGCTTTCTGAATATCCTCTCTGAAGGCTGCGAGTTTTTGCTGATCAATTACTCGCGTGTTTCCAAACCACCGGCGATCAGGCTGAATTCTTGCAGGTGCCAACGGTTGCGGTTCTTTGCCACCAGGCCGTAACCACTTGGGCTTGGAATTGTACATCTGTAGCAGTCTTATTTTGCTTGCGGATCGGTAGTGCCCTGAGAAAAGAGAGTGAGGCTGTACACTGCTACAAGCATGCGCCACATCTGCTGGCGGTCCTGGGCCGTGCGCTGGCTGCCATGGCCTTGATAAGCGGCTCTCCCCTATCTGTCCCCAAGCGCTTAATGCGTGTGTTGGAATGCAACCTAAAAAAGGTCCAGCCTGTGTACAGAAGACCTACCCGGCTTCTTATTGCTCGGTATTTGACGATTCGGCAGAGTCGATGCCGAACCCCGGGTGATGGCCGAACCCTTCTTC
>CAJFCZ010000427.1:2500-13031 GCA_904066245.1 Eimeria sp. OTU-Y | reverse complement strand
GTTTAGGGTTTAGGGTTTAGGGTTTATGGATTCCATGGTATTGTAAAGAATGAAGGTATAAGGTTTCAGTGCTAGGGTTTAGGGTTTAGGGTTTAGGGTTTAGGGTTTAGGATCGACTGCAGCATATCGCCCCCCACAGCCCCACACAGCAGCAGCAGCAGCAGCAGCTGCTGCTGCTGCTAGCGTTTATAAAGCAGCATAACCAATATCCTTTTTATTTTTTGCTGCGAGCTCAACAAGTTCAGCAGCAGCAGAAGCAGCAGCAGAAGCAGCAGCAGCAGCAGATCTGTTGCTGCAGCAGCAATAGAAGGCCGGGGCCCCCCGACCGTTGCTGCTGCTGCAGCAGCTGCTGCTGCTGTTGCTGCTGTTGCTGCTACTGTGTTTGACTCTTCTATATTAAAATAAAATAACAACAGCAGAGCAGTTGCAGCAGCAGCAGGTGCTGCTGCAGCGGCAGCAACATTAAGACCAACCAGCAGCAGCAGCAACAGCAGCAGCAGCAGCAGCAGCAGCAGCGGGAGCAGCAGGCCCCTGGCTACTCACCGTGAACTAGAATTTGTAGCGCAGCAGCAGCATCTGCTTCTGCTGCTGCTTGTGCTGCTGCTCGCTGGCGGAAGGCAGCAGGTGTGAGGAGGCTTCACGCAGCGACAACAGCAGCAGCAGCAGCAGACAGCTACAGCAGCAGCAGCAGCAGCAGCAGGCAGAAGTCTCTAAGCAGCAACAGCAGCAGCAGCAGCTCCTACAATGGTGTCCGAGCTCGAGCGTCAGCTGCAGCTGCACCGCAGCATCCACAGAATCAGCAGCAGCAGCAGCAGCAGCAGCAGCAGCAAGGGCAGCACTGTTTCTTTTGTGTATGACCCTAGAGATGCTGTGCTGCTAGATAAGCATGCAGTGCAGCAAGCAGCAGCAGCAGGGCTGGAGCTGCTGCAGCAGGAGCAGCCGCTGCTGCAGCTATTTAGATTCTTCTTCTCAGCAGAATATCTATGGCAGCAGCAGCAGCAGCAGCAGAATCTGCAGCAGGAGCAGCAGCAGCAGCAGCAGCTAAGGCTCTGCTGCAGCCTGCTGTCTCCCTTCTTTCTAAGACAAGAGTGTCACAGCTGCATCGAGCTGCTGCTGCGGCAGCAGCAGCTGCATGCAAAGGATCCTGAGGCGCTGCTGCTGCTTGCTGCTCCCTTCTATGATAGCCTGCTGTTTAGTCGGCTGCTGCTGCTGCTGCAGCTGCAGCAGAACTCCCCGTGGCTGCCGCTGCAGCAGCAGCAGAAGCAGCACATGGGTCGCCCCATCTCGCTGCAGCAGATGCAGCGGCTGCTGCTGCAGCAAAGAGGTGCTTGGCATGCAGTTGCTGCTGCTGCTGCTGCTGCGCTGCAGCCGCTGCAGCAACCGCTGCAGCGATGCGGCATAGAGGTGCCGCCAGATCTTGCTGCTGCTGCTGCTGCAGTTGATGGGCAGGTGCTGCATGCACCGCTGCTGCGGCTGTTTGCATGCGTGGGGTCTGCTGCTGTTGCTGCTGCTACAAGCCTGCAGCAGCTGCGGCGAATGGTGCCCCCGCTGCTGCAGACAGTCTTCATTGCTATGCAGGGCTCTGCTGCTGCTGCTGCTGCTGCTGCTGCAGTATACCCTGAGGTGCAGCAGCAGATGCTGCTGCTGCTCTGTCGACTTGTGTCTAAGGCGCCGCTGCAGCAGCAAGCGCTGCTGCAGATATTCAGCTGCGTCATATACCCCGTGCTGCAGCAGCAGCAGCTGCAGCAAACTGTAGAGATGGTTGAGGTGCTGCAGCTCATGGCGCAGCAGCAGCAGCAGCAGCTCCTGCTGCTGCAGCGGGAGCAGCTGCTGCTGCTCAGCAGATGTGAGAAACTAACTCAGGCAATTCACCAGGTATGCCACTGTTGCTGCTGTTGCTGCTGCTGCTGCTGCTGCAGTTGCTGCGTCTGCTGCTGCTGCTCCACGTGCCCCTTCTGCTGCTCCTACATAGCTGCTGTTGCTGCTGCTGCTTCTGCTGCTGCTGCTGCTGCTGCTGCAGGCATTGGCTGGGGGCTATACGGATCTCCGCGCTTTCTTAGGGCTTCTCTTCCGCTCGGCTCTGCGGCGGCTGCTTACAGAGGCGCAGCAGCAGCAGCAGCAACAGCAGCAGCAGCAGCAGCAGCAACAGCAGCAGCAGCAGGAGCAGCAAGGCACTACGGGGATGAGCCCACTGGGCAAGCAGTTGCGAAAGCTCTTACTGAGGTTGTGTTCATTGCAGCAGCAGCAGCAGCAGCAGCAGCACCAGCAGCAGCAGCAGCAGCAGCTTGCAGGTGCTGCCCCTCATGCAGTCTGTATAGCCTTGGCTATAATTGATGCTTTCAATGCTGCTGCTGCTGCTGCTGGCAGCAGCAAACGTAGCAGCAGCAACAGCAGCAACAGCAGCGGCAGCACTACGGGAGGCAGCAGCGGCGATGAGACGACCGCCAACAGCATCAGCCCCAGCAACCGCAAGGGCAGCAGCAGCAGCAGCAGCAGCAGCAGCAGCAGCAACGGGAGCTGCTGCAGCGGCCCTCCCCCAAGCTTCATGCTGCTGCTGCAGCAGTTGCTGCAGCGGCTGGATGCTAGCAATCCGCTGGCGCTTCCTGCTGCTCTTACCATTGCAGCACAGCAGCAGCAGCAGCAGCAGCAGCTGCAGCTCTTCCTCACTACTACATTCAAGGGCTTGGCTTCTCTTGCGTTGCCGCTGCAGCTGCAGCCTGCTGCTGCTGCTGCTGCTGCTGCCTACCATAGCAGCAGCAGCAGCAGCAGCGCCTCCCTCCTCTTTGCTCTAGGCTCCGAAGATGCGGCGCTGCGCCTACAAGCAGTCCGTGCCGCTGTCGCTGCACTGCAGCAGCAGCAGCAGCAACAGCAGCAGCAGCAGCAGCAGCAGGCTGACTGCAGCAGTGAGGTGCTGGCAGCAGAAGCTGATAGAGCAGCAGCAAGCCGCCGGCGGCTGCTGGGGTTTTTGCTGCTGCAGCGAGTAGCTGACGGGCATCCCGATGTTGCACTTGAGGTTCGCTGCTGCTGCTGCTGCTGCTGCTGCTGTTGCTGCTGCTGCTGTTGCTGCTGCTGTTGCTGCTGCTGCTGCTGTTGCTGGTGGTGCTGCTACTGTTGCTGCTGTTGTTGCTGCTGCTGTTGCTTCTTCGGCTGGCGTTCTCTTTGTTGTGCTCTTGACCTGCTGCTTTCATTCATTATCTCTGCTGCTGCTGCTGCTGCTGTTGCTGCTGCTGCTGCTGCTGCATGCAGGCATTGAAGTCTCTGCCGTTGCTTCAAGAGGCCGTTCCTTTCGAGGAGCGGCTAGCTGCTGTGGCGACGAAGCTGCTGCTGCTGCAGCAGCAGCTGCACCAGCAGCTGGAGCAGCAGCCCTTCGTGCCAGCAGCAGCAGCAGCAGCACAGCCGAGGTCGCTTGCACAGCAAATGGCGCTGCTGCTGCTGAAGAGGTCTCACCAGCAGAAGCTGTGCGTGCTGCTGCTGCAGCAGTGTGCTGCGCTGCTGCAGGAGGGGCGTGAAGCAGCAGCAGCAGCAGCAGCAGCTGCTGCTGCTGCTGCTGCTTCTCAAGATTCTGATGCAGATGACGATTCAACTGTGGCGCTGCAGCAGCGGATGCTGCAGCAGCACGCGAGGCAAATAACTCCGCTGGCTGTCTGTCTATACGCTGCAGCAAACGCGGCTCATCATCCTGCAGCAGCAGCAGCAGCTGCTGCTGCACCAGCAGCAGCAACAGCAGCAGCAGCTGCCACACCAACAAAGGGAGACGCAGCAGTGCATGCTGCAGGTGCTGCTGCTGAGAAGCTGCTGCGGGAAGCAGCAGCAGTGCTGCTAGACGAGGAGAAGGGAACAGAAGCAGCAGAAGCAGCAGAAGCAGCAGAAGCAGCAGAAGCAGGAGCAGCAGCAGCAGCAGCAGCAAACGAAAACGGTCCCAAGTACGTGCTGCTGCTGCTGCTGTTGGTGTTGCTCGTTGTGATGATGCAGCTGCTGCTCCCGCTTTGCTGCTTCTGCTGCTGCTGCTGCTGATTGTTGCTGTTGCTGCGTGTCTTGTGCTGTTGCTGCTGCTGCTGCAGTCGTTTGTTTATTCGGCTGGCGTGGTCAGCACTGTGGGGCCGTGGTGCTGTGCAGCAGCGGCTTCCTGAAGCAACAGCAGCAGCAGCAGCAACTGCAGCAGCAGCAGCAGCAACAGCGGAGGCTGCATGCAGTAGGCATTGGCTTGTCTCTGCTGCGCTGCTGGAGTTTTTGTCAAGCAGCGCTCGGCCTCATGCTGCTGCTGCTGCTGCTGGGGCGGCGGTTGTGGCTGCTGCAGCAGGCAAGGCAGCAGCAGCAGTTGCTGCTGATGCAACAGCAGCAGCTGCTGCTGTCAACAGCTCGCTGCTGCCCACTGCGACGCCGCCGCAGCTGCTTGTGCTGCATGCAGGCAGAACCTATGAGGCCATCCTTCTTGCAGAGCAGCAGCAGCAGCAGCAGCAGCAACTGCAGCAACAGCAGCAACAGCAGCAGAAGCAGCAGCAGCAGGTGAGTTCCTTGGCTCTTGCTGCAGTGGCATCCTTCTGCAGCTTTCTTGCTTCAGCACTGCTGCCTAGCGATTTATCACAGCTCAGGGCGCAGCTGCAGCAGCCGAAGCAGCAGCAGCAGCAGCAGCAGAAGGATAAGCAGCAGCAGCAGCAGCAGCAGCAGGAGCAGCAGCAGCAGCAGCTGGAAGCTGTACAGGGGCTGCTGCTGCTGGGCCTAGCCGACGCCGATGCCTTCTCGCAGCCGCTGTCTTTGATAGTGTCGAGGCTGGGGCAGCAGCCGCTGCTGCTGCTCTCGCTGCTTTCTGCTGCAGCAGCAGCAGCACACCAATGCCTCCTCAGGAGCAGCCAACAGCAGCAGCAGCAACAGCTGCAGCAGCAACTGGAGGAAGCAGGCGGGGAGCAACGGGCGACAGAAGCAGCTCCAGAGGCTCAGCAGCAGCAACAGCAGCAGCTGCAGCAGCAGCTGCAGCAGCAGGTTTTGCCGGTGCAGCAGCCTGCTGTACTGATCGACTGCTGCGTTGCTGCTGTGGAGCTGCAGCTGGAGCTGCTTACTGCATCCACAGAAGCAGCAGAAGCAGCTCCAGCAGCAGCAGCAGCAGCAGCAGCGACGGGGACACCGGCAGCAGCAGCTGCAGCAGCAGCAGCTCCCTTCTTAGCTGCGCAGTGTGTGGCGCTGCTGGGCTCTCCAGTTGAGGCCGTACGCGCTGCTGCAGTTGTGCTGCTGCGGCAGATGAGGAGGGTTGCTGTTGCTGCTGCTGCTGTTGCCAGCAGCAGCAGCAGCAGCAGCAGCAGCAGCAAGGATGCAGCAGCAGGAACTACAGAAACGCTCCAGCTGCTTCTCTCTCTTGGCCTGGTTTCTGAGGATTGTCTCGACTGCAGCAGCAATGATGATGTGCAAGAGGTAAGCTCCAGCAGCAGCAGCAGCAGCAGCAGCAGTGAGAGAAGCAGCAACACTGCCGCAGCAGCAGCAGCAGCAGAGGCGACGAGTAGCCTTATATACTGCTGCTGCTGCTGCTGCTGCTGATATCTGTTTGGTTTGCTGCTGTTTGTGTTTGGGGTGTATATGCAGCTGCTCATCAATGCAAGACATAACTTTGCTGCATTTGCTGCTGAGCTGCTGCGCTCGCCGCTGCTGCCAGTGAAGCCTCTGCAGCAGCTGCTGCAGCAGCAGCAGCAGCAGCAGCAGCCCTCCCGTGGAGCAGCGGCCTACTTTGTGCTGCTGCTGCTGCTGCTGCCGAGGCAGCAGCAGCATGTCCTTCTCCCCCTGCACCGTCTATGGGCCCCGGAGACGTTGCTGAAGCTGATGCTGCCGCTGGCAAACGATTTGCTGCTGCGAATGCTCTCCAGCAGCAGCAGCAGCAGCAACAGCAGCAGCAGCAGCAGCAGCAGTAGCGGCCCGCGGACGCCTCGCACGCGAGCTCGAGGCCGCCTGACGGATTCGCAGGCGATAGAGACTGAACCACCTGCAGTTAAAGCAGCAGCAGCAGCAGCAGCAGCAGCACCTGCAGCAACTGCTGCAGCAGCAGCAGATCATAAGGAATACGCGCTGCTGCAGCTGACGTGGCAGCAGCTGCAGCTACGTGCTGCTACCGAGCCAGAAGCAGCGCAGCAGCGGCTGACAGTGGGGCTGTGCAGCAAACTGATGGAATCTGTTGCTGCAGCTGTTGCTGCTGCTGTGGAGCAGCAACATGCGGCAGCAGCAGCAGCAGCAGCAGCAGCAGCATCAAGAGCAGCAGAAGCAGAAGACGAGGATACTATAGTGCCGCAGCTCCCTCAGCCTGTGCTGGAAGCGGTTGGCCAGCTGCTGCTGCTGGTGCAGCAGCAGCAGCTGCGGTTTACGCCAAAGCAGCGGCTGCTGCTGCTGCTGCAGCTGTCTGCTGCAGCAGCAAAGTGCCCTGGCCTTGCTGTAGTAGTGCGCAGCAACGCTGTTGGTGCTGCAGCAGAAGCTGCTCCTCTGCCGCCGCAGCAGCTGCAGCAGCTTGCAGATGAAATAGCGGTGGGGACAGGCGGCACTGCAGCAGCAGCAGCAGCGGCAGCAGCAGCAGCCGCATCAGCAGCAGCAGGAGGCACTCCGCGCCGCAGCAGCAAACGATTGGCTGCTGTAGAGACGCAGAAGGAATTGAAAGACAGCAGCAGCAGCAGCAGCAGCAGCAGCAGCGGCAGCAGCCGTGGCGGGTCAGGCGGCTGCTGCTGCAGCGGGTCAGACATCATATTGTCTGACTTGCTTGGAGAGCTGCTGCAGCAGCAGCAGCTGCGCCTCACGCTGCTGCAGCAGCAAAGCTGTGGTTCTCTGCTGCAGGTCCTGCAGCATATCTTTGCTGCCTTACAGCGTGTGCAAGCAGCAGCAGCAGCAACAGCAGCAGCAGCAGCAGCAGCAGCAGATGAGGATGCTGCAGGCGTTTGCCGCCGGGTAACTGCGCAGCTGTTTACTTGCTGCAGCAACCAATTCACAGCACTAAGGACACGGCAGCTGCTGCTTAATAGCAGCAGCAGCAGCAGCAGCAGCAGCAGCAGCATATCTGCTAAGGAGAAGCAGCAGCTGCAGCAGGCTATGCGGCTGCTGCAGGAGCGCTGCGCGGCGCTTGCTGCCCATCCCCAGCAGCTGCTGGATGCTGCCACGTTTGCTGCTGCTCTCCGCTGCTGCAGCGCAGCAGCAGGCGCGATAAGAGCTCAGAGCCAGCAGCAGCAACGGAGCGAGCAGCTGCAGCAGCTGCAGCAGCTGCTGCTAGAATTCCTCTGCAGCTGCTGCAGCAGCGACCCGTCCCTGCTGCTGCAGAGGCCGACCTTAGGCTCTGTATGCTCTGCGCTGCACACCATAGCGGGGGTAGAGCAGCAGCAGCAGCAGCAGCAGCAGCAGCAGCAGCAACAGCAGCAGGAAGAGGTGGATGAGGATGAGCAGCAAGATGAAAGCGAGGGAGACGCAGCAGCATTTGCTGCTGAGGCGGCGGTATGCTGCTTGGCTCCTGTTGCTGCTGCTGCCTTCAGCTCGCCGCTGCAGCAGACGCTGCAGCAGAAGCAAAGAGCAGCAGCAGCAAGGCAGCAGCTGCTGCCAATTGCATGCGCCTTGACACAAGCAGCAGGGACTGCAGCTCTCGATGGCTGCGTTGCTGCCTTGCTGCTGCAGTGGGAGTGTGCTGCTGCAGCACGAAAGAAGGAGGCACGTCAGCAGCAGCAGCAGCAACAGCAGCAGCAGCAGCAGCAGCAGGAAGACGGTGAGGAAGCAGAAGGAGAGGAAGCAAAGGACAGCAAGAGCAGCAGCAGCAACAGCATCGAGTGGGAAACGAGACAGGATCTGTTTAAAAGCGTGCTGCAGTTGCTGCTTCAGCAGCAGCAGCGGCAGCAGCAGCAGCAGCAGCAGCAGCAGCATGCTATGCTGGAGCAGAGAGTAGCAAAGCTGTACGGCTTCGCGCTGCTGCTGCAGTGTCAGTGCGATGCGCTTGCTAGTGCTGCTGCTGCTGCATCGCCTGCTGCTGCAGCGGCTGCAGCAGCAGCAGCAGCAGCAGCAGCAGCAGCAGAGAAGTTCAAAGGCGCAAAGGAAGTTGCTGCTGCTAACGGTTTGCTGCAGTGCTACAGGCAGCTGCTGCGGTGTACGTACACCCCGTGCCACACATCGTGGGTGTCGCTGCTGCGATCCTCAGCAGCAAAACCAGCAGCAGGAGCAGCAGGAGCAGCAGCAGCAGCTGTTGCTGCTGCTGCAGTAGCAGCGAGGGCAGCAATAAGCTGCGTTGCAGTTGCTGCGGAGGCATGGAGACACAGCAGCAGCAGCAGCAGGAAGGATGGGTTTGCTGCTTCGCTGGAGTCGCGTGCTGCAGCAGCAGCAGCAGCACGGGCCTTGCTGGCTTTGAAAGTGAGTGGCTTCAGCAGCAGCTGCTGCTGCTGTCGCTGCTGCTGCTGCCACTGTTACCACTGCTGCTGCTGCTGCTACTATTGCTGCTGCTGCGGCGTCTGCTGCTGCTGCTGCTGCTGCTGCAGCTTGCTGCAGCTTAAGGATTCTGCTGCTGGGGTGTATGTACACTTGCAGGGGTTGTCTAAGGCGTCTCGCATGCAGCAGCAGAGCAGCAGGCAGCAGCTGCTGCGGCGGCAGCAGCTGCTGGGGGATTGCGCGCATGCAGCGCTGGAGCAGCAACTCAGGTTAGCAGCAGCAACTGCAGCAGCAGCAGCAGCAGCAGCAGCAGTAGCAGCAGCAGCAGCAAGATCAGCAGCAGCAGCAGCTGCTGCTGCTGCTTCCATTGGTGCTACACCTGCAACTACAGCATTTGAAATAGCTGCGGTCGTATTCACATAGCTAGTCGATTGAGCTCCCGGTTTCTTGTGCTGCTGCTGCTGCTGCTGTTGCTGCTGCTGCTGTTGCTGCTGCTGCTGTTGCTGCTGCTGCTGTTGCTGCTGCTGCTGCTGTTGTTGTTTTCAGAGGGTGCTCTGCAGAGTTTGGGTGCCTGCTGCTGGCCCGAGAGGTTTGGGGGCCGCCTGTTGCTCTTGGAGATATGATGGAAGTAGACGGCGCTGCAGCAGCAGCAGCAGCAGCAGGAGCAGGAGCAGCAGCAGCAGCAGCAGCAGATGCAGCAGCAAGGGACGACCTGCTGCTGTCTCTAGAGGGGATAGAATCCGCTGGAGCTGAGCAGCTGCTGCTGCTGCTGCAGCACAAGGTTGTGGAGGCAGTGAAGGCAGCAATTGCAGCAGAAGCAGCAGCAGCAGACAGGAAGCAGCAGCAGCAAAGAACAAAGAGACACAGAGCTGCTGTTGCTGCTACTGTTGCTGCGGGGGGCAGAGGCTGGCGAGTGAGTTTGCTGCTTCGGTTGCTGCTGCTGCTGCTGCTACTCCATGGAATTCACTAGTTGCTCTGCTGCTGCTGCTGCTACTTCCGGATCCTATCCGGCTGCTGCTCTTTGGGGTTTGCAGCTTGTAGTGCATGCATGCATGCTGCTGCTGCTGCTGCTGCTGCTGCTGTCTGTGTCTCAGGATTTGCTGCAGGGTTCTGCTATGCGCCGCGAGGACATTGCGCGTGTATACGATGGGTTCCTCCGTCTGCTGAAGGCGTGCAGCAGCAGCAGCAGCAGCAAGCCAGCAGCAGAAGCAGCAGCAGCAGCAGCAGCAGCAGCACTTTATCGACAGGCATGGCGGCTGCTGCCTCCCTTGGCGCTGCTGTCTGCAGCACAGGCACCCGGGCCGTTTGTAACCCATGCGGTGCCTCTAGTGCTGCAATCGCTTTCTGCTGCTGCTTCGCTGCAGCAGCTGCAGCAGCAGCAGCAGCAGCAGCAGGTTGAAGTGCTGCTGCAGGGGATGGTAGACGGCTGCAGGCTGCTGGTGGCTATGGGGCTTCGAGTAGACCGCGCGCTGACCTGCTGCGTGAATCAGCTGTTTGCTGCAGTGCTTGCTGCAGTACAGGCTGTAACTGCAGCAGCAACAGCAACAGCAGCAGCAGCAGCAGCAGCAGGTGCTGCTGCGGATGTGGTGCGCATGCAGCAGGCCCTGCAAGCAGGGTTGCATGCTCTTGTGTGTCTCTGCGGGCGTCACAGCATCCTCCTCTTCGGGCAGCTGCAGCAGCAGCAGCAGAAGCAGCAGCAGCAAGGGAGTCTGCAGCAGCAGCTGCTGCAGCACGTGCTGCTGCAGCCGCAGCTATGTCTATTGGCAGAGCAGCAGCGGCCTGCAGCCCTACAGGGTGTCTGCCTAGGGGATGCTTCAGAGCTAACAGGCGAAGCTGCTGCTGAAGACAGGCAGGAGCTGCTGCTGCAGCATCTAGGGATACAGCAATACACCCCACAGCAGCAGCAGCAGCAGCAGCAGAAACAGGTGCTGCTGCAGAAGCCAGCAGACCCAATGCATGCGCTTGCTGCAGCGCTACTCACTGCAGCAAGACCTGCTGTGCTGCTGCAGGTGGTTCTCGCGCAGCTGCGCATCACCGGAGCAAAGCTAACAGCAGCCTTCAGCAGCAGCAGCAGCAGCAACAGCAGCAGCAGCAGCAGCAGCAGCAGCAGGGTTGGCATGACTTCATTTGAGCTGTCTAGACAGCTGGAGCTGCTGGCTATGGC
>CAJFCZ010000426.1:0-13044 GCA_904066245.1 Eimeria sp. OTU-Y | reverse complement strand
AGGCTAGGCTATGCGAGCCCACAATGCGGTGTGGCAGGGTTCCTGCCCAGTGACACCACAGGGGCAACTTAAATATAGAATAAACATAGAAGCTAGACATACACAATTGACAGCCGAATTAATGGTTGCGCCTGGTGGGAGCTTCTCCTTCCAAGGTGTGCCTTTGGCAATAGTGGCGCTCCATGCCGACAATGCTGGGGCTAGCATTATAAATAATATTTTAATTTATGGTTTAATACTTTCCGATATGTTCGGTCGTAGTGTAACAGTAGGAAACGACTATCCACGCTCTATGGAGTCCCAGAACAACACACAGATTCTTGTTGTCGTATTCCTGATAGTTTATCCTTAGTGAATATTTGACTATAGAGAAGACTAGACCAGATCGTCAGCCGTGCCCAACAACGTGTGAGCAGTAGAGAGTAGTCATTGCCTAGAGGTGCGAAGTGGCTCTATATGCTCGTTGCTGCCGCCTTTTTCGTCATTATTACGGATGCTTCCTGTTTTAGTAAGCAGAAAGCATATTTGTTGCAGCAAAGGTGAGCAGTTATTGTTCGATTCCTGAAGTTGCCAAGGGTGGAGGGGGCGGCAATAGCCTTGTACTATGATAGACCTCCCGAAATGAAAAGAAAGCTGAAAGCTTTCGCCGTAACGGCAGCCTTAGACGCACAGTAGATTTCTTCGAAAGAATACAGACATCCAACGCTACTCCACACGCATGCGGCACTTAAGGATCTGGCGCAAATGAGGAAAAGTGTTCGCTCGTGTTGTTGCAGTAGTGCAGTGAACGGCCGCCAGCTTTTTCATCTTTTTGCAATTTGCCTTGGAGACAGCTTTATATGCCGGACTGCAAATTTTAGCTGACTGCATGCGGCAGGTGCACGCACCCAACTGTCCGAAAACTGTCATGTGTGTGTGTGTTAATCTGTTTGTATTTGAATGCTGCATCTATGTGGTTAGCAGCGCTGCAAGGCGCAGCGAAACGATTACCTCCTTCGCTGCACTTGATCAACTGCTTGGATGGAGGCTGAGTGGTATTGAATGTTGTTTTTTACTAGCAGCCGCTGTCGTCCTTTGTTTTTTGCCAACAGCTGCGTGGAGCAGTGCTGTTTACCCCAATGAGCCTGAAATGCCGTTTTCAAGTTGAAGGTAGTGCATTTGATAATGCCTCCAAGATACATGCTACTCACCATTCATCAGCCTGCAGGTTATATTTTCGCTTCTTAGAGACAGTTGCTGTGGTTGTTGCTGCTGCCTTAACTCTTTCTCGTCTTAAGACGGTCTTCTCCCCAAAGGTAGAAAATCGTTTTTCAACAAACGCCTGAAGGCGGCTAGCCCTTCCAAAAGCGGTGTCAAGGGTGCCACATTATACAGGAGCAGAAGAAACCGACAGTATTGAACTGCAGATCGGGATACTCATGCGAAGTGCAGACGAGGCTTCCCGCTGCCCCCTGTTTCCAGTAGAGAGAAGGATGATGGCAACGGCTTTGAAGGAGCTAGAAATCGTCGTCTCCGAGCTGGAGGCACCTCATGCAAAAGCAGACGAAGCAGACCTTCAGCTAGCGGATCTATAAACAGAAACTAACAGGCAATAATAGGGAATCTGACGGCGTCCGCATGTCGCGGGCATAGTGTCTTCGAGGCTGTACATTCAGCTGTTAAAATGCTGATAAAGAGCAGCAGAATGCGGCCTGGCAAGCGCATGAAGAACATGACCAACAGGGAGACTGGATGGGGTATATCGCAGCTCAAGAACAGTGATCTGAGTATCTGCTGTCAGAGACAGCAGAAAGAAACAGAAACGAGAAAACGCCTCCCCTTTCCCCCAACGTAGCTGCAGCTGTTGCTGCAGGGATGGTTTTGCAGCTCATGCGTCTTCATTCGCCTTTGCCGACAATTGCTCGTCCGCCCTCTTAGCAAGCAGGAAAGACAGAGAAATCAATCAAAGTCAACGAGAGGGCGCTGGCACAGGCGGTGAATCAGTGAAACGAGGACCGTACTCCGCTGGTTGCCGCAGCCAAAGAAGTCTCGGGAGAGGCGAATACGGTCCGAAGATAACTGGAAGTGGGCAGCATGGACGAAGAGAACAGCACCAACACATTGAGCCCCGCAGTGCAGGGCTTACGAACTCTTCTTGAAACGCCCAGCAACAGCAGCGCAAGCTCTCGGTCCTACGGCAGCATGACAGCAGAAGAGGCAGCAACCGCAGCCGGGGATGTGGCAGAGGTTCAGGCACACCAGATCGCGTTTCTGCGGACAAGTCAATCGGGGGCTTTGCAAGAAGCTGAAGAGTATGGAATGGACAGAAGCGCACGGAAGGTGGAAACGCTGTATGGAGATGGCGTCGCTGACTGTTATGCTGTACATAGAATTTCTGCAGAAGGTTCCTCACGATCATTACCAGCCTTTCCAGCTGGCGCTGCAGAGGTGTTAGAAGGTGATTGAGGGCGCGGCGAAGTTGGTGCAGCCCAGTTGGCTTGAGGGGGCAGACAAGCAGAAGGCACTGCTGCTGCTTGCGGCAAGCTCTGTGTGTGAGATGCGGACGCAGGTCACAGCCAGTGGCATTCCTGGGTTATATGGACTTCTGGGAAGCGATATTTGACGTTGATGATTCTCATTAACACCCCACAAACATTGTACCAAAATATGATGGCTTGCTTGCTGCCTTCAGGCAAGTTCTCCCGTTCGCGGCAAGCAGCTGTCTCCTGCTGAAGCTTGCCATGGATTGGCCAGAGCAGTAACTTGTGCAGGCGGCAGACATGCTGGTTTCTGCAGGGAGGAGGAGATAAAGAAATCGGCGCACGCCTTCAAATTGCATTAAGATGTGGAGGATGCGTGGCAATTCAGTTGGCGAGCAGATAAGCGGGATGATGCTTTGGTCCGCACCTATAATCTTGCACATCCCTCAACTGAGATTGAAGGAAGTAACTAGGCTCTAGAAAGGCCAGGTTGCTAGTTGTGGAGTTCAAGCAGCAGCAGCAAGGGCATCAGCAGCAAAAGGAAGGGCATTAAAACGTGGAGCAGCAGCAGCAAGAGGATACAGTTAAAAAAAATGGCTCCTTCACGATCACGACAATGATCGGGACAAACGATATCGAGACAGAAATGAAGGTAAAGATTCCGCAGTAGGTGGGACCCTTCTAGCGTAGTTGCGCATCCGTTCCATAGTTCTGCTCTTCTGAACAATTTCATCTCCTTATCAACGCTTCCTTCATGAAGGGAAGCATCTGATACGGTTCTGCTGCATCAGCAGCAGCAGCACGAAAAGGGAGAGATGCAGCAGCATAACTGGCAGTATTGGGGTGATGTTTACTAGTGACAAATGGAGCATCTACTCATAGCCTTCATATTTGAAGATGGGCTGCAATGCGTTAAAGACGCAGCTCTATACGACGAAAAGCTATCATCTTCATTATGCCTGGTCCTGAGGCACTGTGGATGGATTCGCTATGGTGGGGCTATTGAGGCGTTTGACTGGACTAAGCCTATTGCATTTCCTCTGCATTCATGTTCGTTTTGCTGCTGTTTCCTTCCCGATCTTATTTTCACATGCCCGTATGGTGTTCAACTTGTGTGGTGTTGCATACAAGTTCTTGTACCCTAATTGATGAGTAGCTGCCAAACGGTTGACCCTAGTTGCACCCCCTGCTGAGCACTAGGGTTAGTACCATATGCTACAGCTTGTGCATGCGGGGACAGCAGTTCTAGCAAAACAATTCTATAGAAAGACACTGCACATTGCTAGACACACGGGGAATTATCGTTTTTATCCCTATTCTAAGCTATCTCGACTATCTCGATGCGAACTGAGAAGCTGAAAAAGACGAAAATTCTTAAAGCCGGAAAAGCATGACAAAGCACAAGATCAAACGAAGCATTAGCAGCAGACAAAGCACATCGAATCAGGACTTTCATTCCATTGGTTTCCACTACGTTCTAGCCTTTAAACGATGCAACGGATTGAACCTGTTGCGCCCCGATCCGCTAGCGACGCCAGCGTGGCAGGCAACTGCTGCGATTTCTGGCTAGCCCCTCCTATGCACTGTAAGGGAGAACCAAATAATAACTAGCCAAGCAGCTTCTACCTATACAGCCATTTGTTACGCAGAGGGAATCATATGTTGGCACCTCCGCTTCTTGGCTCGCCGAACGGCGCATTGGTCAGCTGCAAAAAGAATGTCAGATCCTGATTGCGGGCCCGTCCTTTAGTTCAGTAAAACAGAAAGCAATTTCAGTAGAATTTGAATTTTCATTTGGACTAAGCTTTGTACTCGCTCGTTGGGTCTTATTGGTTGGCAACATCTAGTAGCAAACTTCTCCGTTTGCTTCAAATCCTCCTCTTATCCTCTCCTTATCTTCGGACATTTCTTGATAGGGGGATCAAATATATCTAAGGGCGTCAATATGCTGGGCATAGATCTCACCGGGAGACGCCCTTCATAAAATCTGGAGTGGCAGCACTGCTTCATTAATACTGATGCTTGAATATAGGTTATTCCTTTATCTATTTCCCTCTTGCTTACCAAATTTCTCAAGGCAGGCATTAGCGAAATGCACCTGCTTGAAGAATGCGTATGGGCTTCCCCAGATTGGTAGCTGAGCCTCTCTTGGGGCTACAGGAATGCTGCCTGACCCGCATCTGTGCTGCCGTTGGTGCAAGCGCATCATTTCATAACCGCCGATCTTTTTCCTCTTCCAATGTCTGTTGATGATGCTGTACACGCATGGCAATAGCGTCGAACCACTGTACGGCGTCTTGCCTCCAAGGGTCCCACTTGGTCTCCTTGAAATCTGTAAACCCGGGTGATATGAAAAGAACCAATTTCAAACCGACCACAAGACGCAAGGGCGCCCTCAGCCCCATCTTGTAGTATTCTAATGCAATTGCAAGCGCGTGATGGGCAGGAGGACTCCAATACGCTTCTTCGACGCTTTTGGCGCGTCGGCGGAGCCTTGTACTTTCTATGCGGTCGGCTACTATGGGCCACCAATCAGATCTCATGGACCCCCGCCCAAGGGCTTCTGCTGCACAGTATAGCGTATCGAAGACAATAAGCATCCTTCCCAAAACTTGGGCACCAGATCTTGTTGAGAGATTAGTTGACATGGAGCTGGATGCATATGCGCACAGGCGCTCCGTTAAATCCACTAGCGCCTCGTATTCATCAGTTGCCAGAAATTTCTTCTTTAGTAAAGCCCTAGACTCTGTAAGCACACATATCGCTTTTTGTCTCACAAACAAATGCTGTTTTATTCTATTCATGTTTACAGTCTTGTTGCTCAGCCGTAGTTGACCCTCCGGATGATGGAAGAATGGATGAGTTTTGAGGAGATGATCAGGAATCCCCTTGAACATTTTCTTGAGCCATTTATAAGAATCAAGAAGGCGCCGTAAAGCCAGCCGTGCCTACGCAGATGTTATTTAAGAAAAAGTACCATAGGACTGCCTTCTCCCTGAATTATTCTACTAGCAAAGCAGCTGTCGCGAGATACTTAGTTCAGAAAACAGCAAAGGCCGGTGGTGAGGCGATTAATAAGTAGCAATCGAAAGCAAATCAAAGACTAGACTTGGTTCGCGGTCGCTACGGCACAGAAACAAACCCACCTGCTCATCTAGCTCGCTCTGCTGGAGCGGAGAACCAGCCATTGTTACAGCAGAAAACTGGACCGGAGTTCTCGCCAGCAAGTCTCGAAGGCCGGACAATGGAGACTGTTTTGCTGGTTCTTCTTGCTGAACAGGCTTCGAAGGTTTCATTAAAGCGGCTATAAGCGAGGAAGAAGCCGAGTGCTAATCAGCAACACGCAGTTGACACACAGCAGCCCCGTCATTGTCACAGCAAACAGCACATGAAATGAAGCAGCTATAGCAGCTGGATTGATGGATTTGTGTGAATTTGCAACATGAGTTGTTGAGCATATACGAAAGCCTACCTGCCTTGTTGCACCAGCCAAAGCTGCCTGTGACGTTGTTGCTTCTGAACTGAGACAACATTCTGAATCCGTTAGGTTTTTTGAAGCGCCAGCGGGCATCTTCTTGTTGCCTTCTGTTCTGCCCCTGTTCTCCATCTGCTGGAGTTCTTTGCGGCTACTTCCCACTGCAGAGTGCGTTTTTCTTAATGCCGCTTCCTTTGATGTCCCCTCCGTGGCCTGTTCCTCTTCATCGGACAGCCAGCCACCTTCTGAGAATTCGCTGCTATCGCTGCTTTCTGACGACGAAGACGTGGAAAGGACCAAAGGACCCATCAACGTATCCTCTTCTAAGAAGGGGTCCTCTTCAGTCAGTTCTAGCGACAATTCGTCTGCTGGAGTGTCCATAGCTTGCTGTGATGAGAATGCCGAACTGGCTGCCGCTTCGTCTTGAAGCCAAGCTTGTTCTGATAATGGATTCTGGTCTTTAGGTGCCTCAGAATCCTTCACAGATGAGTCGATACCCGGGTCTTCAGGTGGTTGCGGTTTTTTCGTAGGTTCTGTCACCTTCTTCGGTGCCTTCAGCCTGATCAGCTTGGCTCTTCTCTGCACTCTTCCACGTCGTCTTCTTTTCCTATTCACTCTCTTCTTGTCTCCACCTGCATTTTGCTGTGGTCCCTGTGCACTCGCGAGGCTTTGCTGCCTCTTACTGGAAGCCGCTAAGATCTTCCTCAGCCATGGCGAAGAGGACACTTCGGCAGACTCAGCTTCAACAGGAGGATGCGACATTGAACTTGGAGTACGACTCAAGGGAGGATCTTCAGGCGTATGACTCAAGGGAGGATCTTCAGGCGTACGGGGAGGTGTACCTGTGTCCCTCGTGCATAGCTTTGAGCCATCCGTTTCGTCTTCCTCTCCGCTGGCCGCCAGTTTGCGCCCCATTGACAACGTGGGTGTTTTCCTTCGAATTGACAGGCTGCACAGATAGGCAATGAATACGACAACGGACGCTGCAGCCAATACGGCGAGCAGTGGTAGTGCATGTTGGGTTCTCTCTGCTCTGCAGAAAATACACCTTGTGAGGGGAAACCCATCTTTGGTATCTTCGTTTCCAATATTTAAGTCTAAATGCAGCTCAGAATTGGCCCGATGCCATGCACGAGGCTTGTCCTTTAACAGCCACCGAACCGCCATGGAGCCTTCTGTAGAGCCTGCCTGGCTGAAGTGTTTGCAACAACTTGCCACGCCCACAGAAATAGTGTCCGTTGGAAGTTCCGGAGCCTCACGCGGGAGGAAGTGAAACTAGTGTTATTTAATGAGAACTAAAGAGCGGAATAGTATTAATGGCAGAAAAAAAAGATTCCCCTGCTGTCCGGCACACTCGTCTGCCCGCGAGGTGACAGGTGGTCTTGGACGCTTCAAACCCCAACGAATATGCCACCGTTGCCAGGTTTCAAATCGATGATACCGAAGCATTAAGAAGCATTTAAAGGGGTTCAGGAATCATGAACTAAATATGAGGGGGGCACAGAGTATAGACTACATCCTATGCGAGCAATCGAAGCCCCTGTAACGGGGAGTCGTGCTGCTCGTGATGGCGCCAACATGAAAGACCCTCATGGCAAAGCTGCGCCAGACATCTCGCACAGAAGATTATTCTTGCACAGATGATTATTCAAAAGCAAAAAAGCAAATGAATAGTTATAGTCTCATGAAACTGTGTGTTTTATGACGATTGGCGAATCGCCGAGGATCAGTACGATGCGCTTGCTGGTCTTCATCGGCCCGCCTGCAGAAGCCACCGTGCAAGAAGAGCACAGATATGTATGGCTCTGCCATTACATGAGCTAAAGGAATGAACCTTTTGAAAGTTCTCAGTGTTTAATAATTAATTTCAACGAATTCAATGCACTGACAGTGCATTCTGTCGCCCCCCGTTGAATGGTTCTGGCTCTCTGTAGTACTCTGCCTGAAGCTTGTACCGGCATGGATGATTCAGTATTTTTACCTATAGTAGTCCACGACTGTCCTTGGACAAAACCTATGACTCTCCTTAGAGGCAGCATGCTAAGAAATTGCTGCAATTAATGCTGCAGTGAAGCCCTTCGTGAATGTACAGCCAAGCCCCCTGCCCCTTGCTCCACAGCAGCTATCGGTGTAGGCAGTTGCTGAACAGCTCTTCGCCACCCACAGCAAGTCAGCGCCAAATAGGAGTACACTTACCAAATTTGGCACCCAACATGTTATATCTTCTCCTCTTCCACAAGCCACACATGCACTTTTATGCCTCCAGGCCCACAACACCCTAATAAAAGGAAGACTGAGTGGAGAAAAGATGGTTAGTTGCATGTGGGGGTGCGTCGTTTAGTTTCTGCTTCGGATGCCTACCCGCAGGTCGTTGCTGCAGGCCCTACCAGTGCTGTGGTACTGTCCACTTAGCTGCTTTATACTATTCGATAGGGGTGTGTGAGGCATTTTGATGCAGGAATCAAAATCTAGCTGGAAATGTTCATATAACTGGAAGTATTGTAGGAGGCGGTACCTGTTGCCAGTGGCAACACCGCGAAACCACTGATGCGGGCAAGGATGTAGAGCACAGGGGAGAGTTTGTCAGAGCAGAAGAGCAGGTAGGTGGGAATATATGGGCGCCCCTTTACTCATGAGAGAGTAGTTGTAACGTAATCGAGAGGTACGGCTCAAATTTAAGGTGCGCCGCTCATATAAGCACTTCCAGTCGCTGCCGCTGATTCGACGAGGCCACGACGGTGCTCCGGAAGAATCGCCGAGAGCAATGGATCATCAGAAACCCACTCGGGTTGTCGGTATCTTTGCCGCTAAGCGTGTTTGTCTCGTTCATGGTCGGTTCTGCCAGTGGTTACATGTATTCCGAAGATTCCACTCCTCTACAGCTGTTTCCTGTCGCAATGACATTGCTGCCATTTTGTAAGAAGAATCCACGAACATTTCCGTGTGTCCCTAAACCGTTTCAGGAACGTAATGCTAATGGTATGATGGCGCTTCCACGTTGCTTGTGGGCTGTCCGCCAACAGTTCCATCCAAGTATAGCTAGGAAAGTTCTTGTTGTTTACCCAACAAACGGCGAATTTCCCGGCTGTTTCACATTCCTCCCCGCTTGGAAGAGCTCCCCATACCAGTCTAAACAAGTCGCCTGCATCGAAATCCCATTGGATTTCATAGTTGAATTACCATTAGTCCGAGGCTGCAATAGCACATACGTTGTCGTGGTTAGTCGGAATGAGCGTGCGCATTCCATCCCCTGTGCGACCTCCGTTACAGCGGAGGGAACGTCAGAATTACTCATTAATCATGCTTAGAAGCTCTACCGTTTTCCACAGCATTATTGTAGACTGACATCCGAAGTTCATTGACACAGGCTGGCGCGAATGTATGAAGACGCTTAACGCCAAACACAGACAGATCACCGCGAAACATTCAGCAGCAGCAGGCCGGACGGAACTCACAAACCGCACGCCCGAGCAGCTTTTGTGACTCTATACCCAGTACAAGACCTCAAAATGGCTCGATTTTCTACTTGTTGGGAGTAGAATTATAATGCAGCAGTACACCCTTCTATCCACTGCTCTCTTGCATCATTGGGCCACACTGAAAAACTGCTGTCTGATGTCAGACCTGGTTGTTGAAAGCCAGCCTGTATTCCGGCAGGTTCCGAGTTTCACACACAGCTTGCAGCAGAGCGGGAATGCATCTGGAGAGCTCAAGAACGCCAGGCAAGAAACTAACCCAGACAAGCGTTCAACTGTCCCCTTCAGCCGCAGCGGGTTGGTTTTGCATAACTCGCCCTCCTGCTGAAGCTCGCAGGGATGTGATCACCCAAAAAAATTCGCCATGCGTTGAGTAGGACCCTTTGCTGTGGGTTTTCGTCCTAGTGCGCTGGCCTACATCTTCGACTCACCCTCAACGTGGAGGTGTCATCATATTATTATGGCTGGCTCTCTAAAAGTGCTTGGGGAGTCGCCGAAATTCCCTTGCATTATCGCCACAAAACTGCAGCGACGTTATAGACGGGGGAAACAACTGGAGGAGACTCTGAAATTAGGCACATGCGTATCAACACTGGTGTGTACCACGGGAAACGGAAATATTTTCCTCTATAACCAAGGAACTGGTAACCCGAATAGGTTTCTGACGACCACTTGTGAGACGCAATTCATAAGGGCCTTCCGTGTCTCTTCTTTGATTCAGAGGCGGGCGCTACATGCGCAGGGTGAACAGGACGGGGTAGAGTTGAGCGGAATACAGGTGCTACTTGGCAACCGCTCCGTCACATGGAGTTCGCATCTGTCACCTAAGTTATCTCGCATGTTCATTACTTCCCTGAGGTTGTCTACGCTATTACCCCTGCGTACAGCTGGACTGCCTCAGCGTCGGCAATGTCTCTGTTTGTATGAGCATACTTCCAGTCTACTGCCCTCGTGGGCCTCCCTTCCAGAGCCTCCCAATTCCATCCCTCGCGCCGGCCACGATCGCCTACGACGACTGCTGTTGAGGGACTCAAGCAAACCTTCCCTTGTTCTTACTCTCGGGGGCCGCACAAAATAATCCCTGCTTCACTCCGAATCCCTGCGAAACTCCTAAATCGATATCCAGAAGCAGCAGCAGCAATATCTACAGCAGCAACACCTCCAGCAGAAGAAGCTAAAACAGCAGCAGGGTAGCCGAAAATCCCCGCAGAAGGAACAGCTGCACCGACAAAAAGTATAGGGTGAGAAGCAATAGCTACAACATCAACAACCACAATAGACAACAGCATTTGCTGCAACCAGAGCAACAGTAGCTACAGTGGCAACTCTAACAGCAGCAGTCGTAACAGCAGCTGCCGCAGCACAAGCTGCAGAACCAGATGCAGAAACAGCACCGGAAGCAAGACCAGAAGCAGGAGAAGCGGCAATGCCTGCAGCTACAAGGGATATTACTTCAAAACTGCTGACAGCCTATAGGGCGGAGCGACAGAGGCTGCCAGCCACAGCAGCAGCAGCCTCTCCCACTTGCAAGGTCTCAAACTGATGTGGTCTCATGCTTTTGCTACCGTTTTGTCATAGTTTACCTAAATTATGCTATTCTCTCTGTAGGTTTCTTGTTCTTTTACGTTCTTCGAGAGGGGCGTCGTTGCAGCGGCAGCTGCAGCAGCACCAGTTGTTTTCTCAATCAGCAGCAAATAAGTAGTAAAGAGCAAAACTAGCGATCTGACGAATGCCAATAGAAATGGAAGGCGGAGAAAACAGCTGCACGAGCGTTAGTGTACAGCAACACAACGGCAGTAGGCACTCAGCCCCCTATTCGTTGCAGCGGCAGTAAATGCGTCTGCAGCCCCCCTTTTACTTCATAGTATCCGTGGAAGGTCTACAAGGCACGCCAGAAAGCTTGATAATTGCGAGAGGAGCTGACGGGAAGCTGTACCCTTCTCTGGCCCATGTCAGGCCACCGCATCCGTGCAGTCAGGAGGCCAGTTACCGAGGGCCTAGTAAGGGTTAAACTGCGGTCTACCACGTTAGTGCATGCAGCGATAGAATTCCATTGTGCTTGTAGATTAGCCAACCCTGCAGCACTACTTCTGGCAATGTGCGTTGCAACCCATGGCTGCAGGCTGTCCCATTATTTCTCTCCGGCCCCATGCCCAGGCCTGCAAGCCCAAGGAGCCTGGGGCAGTGTGGGAGTTCCTGTCGTTTCAGGAGCTTTAAGGAGTATTAAGGAAAGTAACACCTTAAGTATTTCGATTCTTATAGCTCATGACCAAGACCAAGCGCTCAGCCAACTTTCATTAGACTATGCATAAATATATCGTTGCTATACACCTGATTGCTAATCGGTTGCTGCCCCTATGCCTGGAATCAGGAGCAGATGCCTGCCTTTAATAACTTAAATCTGAGCATTACTTATCTAAGGCCGGTTGGCTTTCGCTGCATGCAAGGTTATATGAGTATACAGAATAGATGAAAAACAACATGTTATGAGATATGGAATGAATCGGGATCACATAAACTTTGCAAATTTACTATTTATAAGAATTATAATTCATTATACTCGCTTATACTGGCGGTGTATATACACCACACGAGGGCCCCTGTCGGCAGCCCCGCCAGCTGTCCACCGCAGAGGGCCCCTGTCGCCAGTTGCGAGTTTTTCTGAATAAATAAGCATTTAATTGGTATTATATCTTGAAACTTGAGAGATAAAAAACCTAGTTTCAAAGGAAGATTAGAAAGGTCGTCGCGATGATCGTAGGCGCGCCTCTTCCCGCTGTTCATGCTGCGCGGGTGACTGCTGCTGCTGTTGCTGCTTCGCGTGCAGCAGCAGCAGCAGCTGCTGGCAGCTGTCGTTTGACTTCCTTTTTCTCTCCTTCTATCATTGCAGCGTCGAGGAGGAGCCCATGGATGGCTGGGACGCTTGCATGCGCCGCCAGCAGCAGCAGCAGCAGCAGCAGCAACAACAACAGCGGCTCCAGCATTATTGCTTGCGCAGCAACATCAAAGAGGATGTTTGCTACGGAATCCTTCCCTAAGGGACTGGAGAGAGGTATAAACGATACTACAAATATACCTGTAGGAGGAGAGAATCTATACAGAAGAGTGGGGGGCCCCGGCTACCCCATGCTGTTTGATGTTAAGTATGACAGACCCACCTGGCAGCCACTGTGGGAAGATGAACACGAGGAAATTCCTCGAGACGGCTTCGGGTATGCCTTTATTAGGACCTAGGGTTTAGGGTTTAGGGTTTAGGGTTTAGGGTTTGTGGGTTTATTCCTTGTGAACAAACAGGGGGAGGGGCACCGTCACCAGTAGATTTGTTTCTCTCTCTCTGAGAACCACCCTAACTCAACTCCTTACCCTATGCCTAGGGTTTAGGGTTTAGGGTTTAGGGTTTATGTATGTTTGCAGGGTGCCAGCACACATCCCCCCGGAGGTATCAACAAAAATAAAACATGTATTATATGTTCCCCCTCAGTTTTTTCCTTTCTTAAAGAGGTTAGGTGACGATACAGCTGAATTAAAGCCTTATATGATTAAATTAATTAAAGGAGAGATGACGTTCTCAGATTATGAGGAAATGTTCTATAAATTCGCTAAACCCGCTAAAATATATAGAAGACAGATACCC
>CAJFCZ010000425.1:0-13066 GCA_904066245.1 Eimeria sp. OTU-Y | reverse complement strand
CTCTTAGCCGAGGACGGCCGACTGGACCCCCGCAAACCATTCTACTCAAAACTTAAATTAACAAAACAGAGTTAACAAGTATTGCTGTTTTTATTGTTGCATTAATATTTTGCGGGCGAGAGAAGGCCTGGAACACTCGCTGAGCACCACCTTCCCCACTTACGTTACAGTCATGACTGCAGCCTAAGGTGCAGTCATGACTATAACGAACTCCCTCCCTTTTAGCCGAGGAACGGATTCAATACAGTCGATGTAGATATATCGCAAATGGGCAGGTGTAAGCTCCGCTTAATCTCCTTCAGTCCTACTAGAAACACCTGCACTATGGCCTGTGGCTCATGTTGTAGCGACATGGCAGATTCCCTCATTCGGTATATAGCACACGTTGCTGCAACTCCTGCTGTGAAGCAACACCGACCCAGAGCATTCCGAAGCCTGCGCTTGATACATGCGCCGATACTGTCTGCCATTCCAAAAACTTCCGAGGCCCGCAGTATACATTCTAGCCCTCAAAGCGAGGCTGCGACGCCCAGCACTGCAGCAGTTAGACCGAGCAGAGTAGGCAAGGCAGTGGAGGCCGAGCCTTCGAAGGCGGTGACAATCTGTCCCCACTGATCCTCCCTGCACAACGCACATCGGCACAGCGAAGGGCTGCTGTGCACAATACCCTAAGGAAAACCAGGGAGAGGTGCTGATTTCAACAGGCTTACGTAAAGGGAGCAGTTTCAGTATCCGTGTAAAGAATGTCAGGCGTCGTCAAACACATTAAAGCAGAGCTCGTTGTTGTGCCGCCTGTTTCGCCGGTTCCCCCTCCAGCCCTCGCGCTTCGCCCTCCTCCCGCTGGAGACACCTTTTTATTGCATGTGACAACCCGGCAGCTCGCTGCGGCGTTGGTTGAAGGGTTGTACATGGCCACGAAAGAGACGTTCTCCGGCACTTTGTACAGATCCTCATTTTCGCTTTTGGGTGGAGGGATTCCCTTGAAGTTGGTGTAGGCTGCCTTCCAGCCGTCCACTATCTCAGTGCAATTGGGCGAGGTGCTCTCGATTTTCTTGAACCCGTATGTGCCGGTCGTAAACTTTGCAGGGACTACCTTGGCATTTACTGCTTCTTCTTGTTCCTGAGACAGCCAATGTAGTGAGGCATTGCCCTAATAAATTGAAGAAGTCGCATGCTCGCAACAAGGGATATGCAAAACCTGATGGAACTTACTCCCAGCAAGACGTCACAAACAGGCTTCCAAACCCAGGTTTTATAGTTTTCAATACTGGAAGGTTTTTCGGAGGTACCAGGCCATATGGTACTATCGTCGCTGTCTTTAGCTATTGTGAATTCATTGAAACCAGCACTCTGGCGAGCAGTGTTGATCTGGGGCAGGCATACGTCGGAATCCCCTGCATCCGGAAACATAAAGCAGCACCTTAGGATGAATCCCAGTTTGAATGAAAAACCCTTTGCTGGTTACTAAAATCTGGACTGGCCACTGCAAACATTTCGCGCTGTTGAGGACTGCGAAGCCGAGTTTGCAGACAAGGTGACATATAGAGCCTGTGAAGGCCCCTGTACTAATCGAATTTACCGAGTGTGACCGAGTATTCTGTAGTGGGTGTGTTTTGGGCCACCGCTCCAGGGATCCCGCTGGCTTTTGCCAGCAGGAGGAACGAGGCACTGACTATCGTGACCGCGCGGAGAGACGGCATTGTTGGCATGCCGTTGTTGAATTCAAGCGGTTAAATCCCAAGAAACAATACGCAGGATCTTTCTAAAATAAAATTATATTCAAAATATATACGGCAGAGGCCTGGTTGAAAATAGCAACTACAATGGCAGCTTTATCCAGTTCCGCTGTGTCTGAAGTGGTCGGCTCGTGGGAGCCCAGGGCGGGCGCCGTGCGTGGCATGGCACAGTACAGCAAGGGCTGGCAGATGGTTTTCCATGCAAATAAGGGATATCCCATTAAGTTTTATTTGTGTTTTACACAGTGCATTTGTTAGTGGTTGCGTGAGGACGCTTTCATGTCAATCGGTAGCTACCCGCCTCAGTAACCGATGCCGGTGTCCTGCAGTCCAGTGCCGGCCCGCTCGCCAAAGGCACAGGCTGCGACCCGAGACTGGACACCCCTGAACCATTCTACTCAAAACTTAAATTAACAAAACAGAGTTAACAGTTGTTGTTGTTTTTATTGTTGCATTAATATTTCAGAGGCAAGAGAAGGCCTGGAACACTCCCTGAGCACCACGCCCCCCACTTCCGTTACAATCATGAGTGTAGCTTAGCTGCAGGCATGACTATAACAAACGCCCTCCCTCTTGGCGGAGGAACGGAATCAATACACTTGATGTACAGATTTAACAAAAATGCATCTGTAAGCTCCGCTTGATCTTCTTCAGTCCCACTGGAAACACCTGCACTAAGGCCTGTGGCTGATGTTGTAGCGACATGGCAAATTCCCTCATTCGATATATAGCACATATTGCTGCAACCCCTGCTGGGGATCAACACCGACCCAGCGCGTTCATAAGCCTACGCTTGATACATGCGCTGGTACTGTCCGCCATTGCAAAAACCTCCGTGCCCTCAGTATACATGCTAGCCCTCAAAGCGATGCTGCGACTCCCAGGACTGCTGCAGTTAGACCGAGCACAGTGGGCAAGGCAGTGGAGGCCGAGCCTTCGAAGGCGGTAACAATCTGTCCCCACTGGTCCTCTCTGCAAAACGCACACCGACACAGCCAACAGCTGCCGTGCACAAGACCCCGCGAGAAACAAAGAAGAGGTGCTGATTTCAACAGGCTTACGTAAAGGGAGCAGTTTTGGTCTCCGTGAAAAGAATGTCAGGCGTCGTCAAACACATTAAAGCAGAGCCCGTTGTTGTTTCGCCTGTTTCGCCGGTTACGGGCTCACCCCTCGCGCTTCGCCCTCCTCCCGCTTGAGAAACCTTTTTAGTGCAGGTGACAACGCGGCAGCTCGCTGCGGCGTTGGTTGAAGGGTTGTACATGGCCACGAAAGAGACGTTCTCCGGCACTTTATACAGAGCCTCATTTTCGCTTTTGGGTGGAGGGATTCCCTTGAAGTTGGTGTAGGCCGCCTTCCAACCTTCCACTATGTCAGTGCAGTTGGGCGAGGTGCTATCGATGGCCTTGAATCCATATGTGCCGGTCGTAAACTTTTCAGTAATCGCCTTGGCTTGCGCTTCTTCTCCTTTTTCCTGAAACCGCCAATGCAGTGAAGCATTGCCCTAATGCGTTGACGAAGGCGCATTCGCTGTAGAAAGCGCAGGTAAAACCCGAAGGAACTTACTCCTAGAAAGACGTCGCAAACAGGCTTCCAAACCCAGGTATTATATTCATCGTCGGAATTCTTCTCTCCGGCTGCAGGCCATAAGTTGCCGTCTCCGGCAGCTGTAGCTATTGTGAATGCGTTGAAACCAGCACTCTGGCGAGCAGCGTTGATCTGCGGCAGGCATTCGTCGGAATCCCCTGCATCCAGAAGCATAAAACAGTACCTTACGATGAATCCCAATTTTAATGAAAAGCAGCTTTCAAGTCATTAAAGTGTACACTGGCCACTGAAAACATTTCGCGCTGTTGAGGACTGCGAAGACGAGTTTGCAGACATGGCGACATTTCGGGCCTTTGCAGGATCCCGCACTAAGCCCGCTTACCAAGTTTAACGGTGTATTTTGTGGTGGCTGCAGCTTGGGCCACCGTTCCAGGGATCCAGCCGGCATTCGCCAGGAGGAGGAACGAGGCACTGACGACCGTGAAAGCGCGCAGAGACGCCATTCTTGCCATGCAATTGTTGAATTCCCCAATAAAAGGGCAAAAAACGAGGGATCTATCTAAAAATAAATATTCTTCAAATTTTATTTTGCAGAGGCTTAGCTAAAAATAACAACTACACCGGAAGCCTCATTCAGTTCAACTGTGACTGAGGCGGTCGGCTCCGGGGAGCCCAGGGGGGGCTCCGCCCTCGGCAGACCACGAGCAAAGCGGGGGTCGGCAGATAGTTTTCTATGCAAATAATGGATATGTCATTAGTTTTTATTTCTGTTTTACACTGTGACTTTGCGAGTGGCTGGGTAAGGATGTTTTTATGCCCATATGTTTCAACCCGCCTGAGTAACCGATGCCTGTGCCACGCAGTCCAGTGCGGACCCGCTCGCCACACGGGCACAGGCTGCGACACGGGACTGGACACCCCTGAACCATTCTACTCAAGACTTAAATTAACAAAACAGAGTTAACATGTGCTGTTGCTTTTATTGTTGCATTGATATTTCACAGGCGCTAGAAGGCCTGGAACACTCGCCTAGCACAGCCCCACCCTCCCCACGCACGCCACAGTAATGACTATAACGAACGCCCTCCTTCTTAGCCGAGGACGGCCGTGAGCTGCAACGGAGTCAGTACAATTGAGACTGTGACTTTAGGAAAGGGCGGATGCACGCTCCGTTTACTCTCCTTCAGTCCCACTAAACACTACTGCACAAGGCATGCGCCTGAGGTCGAACAGGCATGGCAGATTCCGTCATATGCTATAGAGCACATATTGCTGCAACTCGTGCTGCGGATCAACACAAACTCAGCGCATTACAAACCCTGAGCTTGATACATACGCCGATACTGTCTATCATTGCAAAAACTTCCGCGGCCCTCAGTATACATCCTAGGCTTCAAACCGTTGCTAACACGCCCAGGACTGCTGCAGTTAGACCGAGCAGAGTGGGCAAGGCAGTGGAGGCTGAGCCTTCGAAGGCGGTAACGATCTGTCCCCACTGGTCCTCTCTGCAAAACGCACATCGACACACCCAAGAACTGCCGTGCACAAGACCACAAGGGGAACCAGGGGGAGGTGCTGATTTCAACAGGCTTACGTAAAGGGAGCAATTTCAGTTTTTGTAAAAAGAATGTCAGGCGTCGTCAAACACATTAAAGCAGAGCCCGTCGTTTTCTTGTCTGTTCCCGCCTCTCGCTCTGGATCCTGCGTGCCAGACACTGTTTTAGTGCATTTGACAACCCGGCAGCTCGCTGCGGCATCGGTTGAAGGATTGTACATGGCCACGAAAGAGACGTTCTCCGGGATTTTATACAGATCCTCATTTTTGCTTTTGGGTGGAGGGATTCCGTTGAAGCTGGTATAGGCCGCCTTCCAGCCGTCCACTATGTTTGTGCAGTTCGGGGTGTCGCCATCGATGGCCTTGAACGCGTATGTGCCGTTCAAAAAGGCGTCTGGTGGTCCCGTCTTGGCTTTCGCCGCGTCTGCTTTTTCCTGAGGGCATTAACGCAGTGAGAGAATGGCCTAATGCATTGAAGAAGGCGCACTTCCTATGCAGAGCAGGTAAAAAAACTGAAATAACGCACTCCAAGCAAGACTTCGCAAACGGGCTTCCAAACCCAACTTGCATAATCTCCAGTCGTTGCCGGTTGTTTTGTGGTCTCAGGCCATATGTCAGCCTCTTCGCCGCCTTTAGCTATTGTGAATTCACTGAAGCCTGCACTCTGACGAGCAGTGTTGATCTCGGGCAGGCATACGTCAGCATCCCCTGCATGCAGAGGCATAAAGCAGTAGCTTACGATGAATCCCATTCTACAGCAAAAACTATTTGAGAGTCATTGAAATCTACACTGGTCACTGAAAACATCTGGCTGTTGAGGGCTGCGAAGCCGAGTTTGCAGACGGGCTGGCATATCGGGCGTCTGAAGGCTCCCGGACTAAGCCAGTTTACCAAGCGTGACGGAATATTTTGTAGTCGATGAGTCTTGAGCCCCCGCTCCAGGGATCCCGCTGGCTTTCGCCAGCAGTACAAACGAGGCACTGACTATCGTGACCGCGCGGAGGCACGGCATTGTTGGCATGCCGTTGTTGAATTCAAGTAGTTAAAACCCAAGAAACAATACGCAGGATCTTTGTAAAAAGAAAAAATTCTCTTCAAATTATATACGGCAGAGGGCTGGTTGAAAATAACATGTACAATGGCAGCTTTATCCTGTTCCTCCGTGTCTCAGGCGGTCAGTGCCGGCGAGCCCAAGGCGGGCGCCGTGCGCGGCAGACCAAGTGCGCAGCAGGAGTCGGCAGATGGTTTTCTATGCAAATAATGGAAATGTCATGAGCCTTTATTTCTGTTTTACACACTAGCTTCTCTAGTGGTTGTGTAAGGATGCTTTTAAGCCCATGTGCAGCTACCCGCATGAGTAACCGATGCCTGTCCTGCAGTCCACTGCCGACCCGCTCTCCACGGGCAGTGGCTGCGACTGGGGACTGGACACCACCGAACCATTCTACTCAATACTTGAATTAACAAAACAGAGTTAACAAATATTGTTGTTTTTATTGTTGCATTAATATTTCACAGGCGAGACAAGGCCTGGAACAATCGCCGAGCACAGCCCCACCCTCCCCACGCACGCTAGTCATGGCTGTAACGAACGCCCTCCCTCATAGCCAAGGACGGCCCTGAGCTGCAACGGAGTCAATACAGTTGAGGTGCACATTTCACAAGGGTACAGGTGTAAGCTCTGCTTAATATCCTTCAGCCCCACTAGACAGCTGCACCAAAGCCTGTGGCTGCGCACGGAGAGACATGACAGATTCGGTCATGCGTTATATAGCACATATTGCTGCAACTCCTGCTGTGAATCAACACAAACTCGGCGCATTCCTAAGCCTGTGGTTGATACATGCGCTGACATTGTCTGCCACTGCAAAAACTTCCGTGGCCCTCAGTATACATCCTAGGCCTCAAACCGTTGCTACGACGCCCAGGACTGCTGCGGCTACACCGAGCAGAGTGGGCAGGGCAGTGGAGGCGGAGCCTTCGAAGGCGGTGACGATCTGCCCCCACTGGTCTTCTCTGCAAAACGCACATCAACACAGCGAAGAGCTGCCGTGTACAAGGTCCGGAGGGAAATGAAAAGGAGATGCCTATTTCAGCAGACTTACGTAAAGGGAGCAGTTTCAGTCTTTGTAAAAAGAATGTCAGGAGTCGTCAAACACATTAAAGCAGAGCCCTTTGTTGTCCCTTGCTGTTCCTCCGATCCAACCCTCGCGCTTCGCCGTCCTTCCCCGCCAGACACTGTTTTAGTGCATGTGACAACGCGGCAGCTCGCTGCGGCATCGGTTGAAGGGTTGTACATGGCCACGAAAGAGACGTTCTCCGGGACTTGATACAGTTTCTCATTTTTGCTTTTGGGTGGAGGGATTCCGTCGAAGTTGGTGTAGGCCGCATTCCAGCCGTCCACTATCTCAGTGCAGTTCGGGCTCTCGCCATCGATGGCCTTGAACGCGTACGTGCCACTCAGGAAGGCCTCAAGGGGTCCTGCCTTGGCCTTCGCTGTGTCCGCTTTTTCCTGAGCGCATTAACGCAGTGAGGGAATGGCCTGAGAAATTGAAGAAGACGCATTTCCAATGCAGAGAAGGAAAAAAACTGAAATAACGTACTCCAAGTAAGACATCGCAAACGGGCTTCCAAACCCAGTCTGCGTATTCGCCCGAAGCTTTGTCTCCGGCAGTAGGCCATATTGCACCATCTGAACCGTTTTTGGCTGCTGCGAATTCGTTGAAACCGGCATTCTGACGTGCAGTGTTGATCTCGGACAGGCATTTTTCGTCAGTCCCTGCGTCCAGAGGCATAAAGCAGCTAGATAAGCAATTTACTCAGCAGACAAACAAAACACGGAGGAGATGAACGAGCGCCGCACGGGGGAAAAACCTCGAAATTTACAATGACGGCTGCAACAGATAGGGGAGTTTGCAGCTACCGCAGCACTTGTAACACCGGATGGTACTTGCAGGCTGCAAGCGTACCAAGGGTTAGATTGTAGGTTATTGTTTGTGCTGCGTTGGCTTTGGCCAGGAGGAGGAACGAGGCACTGACGGCCGTGAGCAAGCGGAGAGCAGGCATTGTTGAAAAATATGTGGCAGAGGGCCCGAGCTAAAAGCGTCAAAAGGCGGCCGGCTATTTCCACGGCAGAAATACAATAAAAATTGTATATACTGCGGAAGCCCAAGTGCTGAAAAGAAATGCTGCGAAAAGCCCATTCAGTTTTGCTGGCTGAGAGGGGGTCGGCGCCGGGCTGCATCGGGCGTGTGTGTGTCTTGCTCCGCCGGCCGCAAGCGGAGCGGGGCTCCAGAGCGGCTTTCTCGCTACAAATGGCTATTACTAAGTATATTATAACTAATTCTTTACATAGTAATTTTAAAAATATTTAGGGAAGTCGGTTTTCAATCCTATCTCGAGTTGCACACTTTGGTAACCGGTGTAGTGCACTGGCACTACAATGCACCGCCTTAAGCTCTTAACTGGACTAGAAATACTGTAATAGTAATGTAATAATCGAATAACGGAAGACTAATAAGACAAGTCGTAGAATCGATGTAACCATCTGAGGATAGCAGACAGTTCTGTTAGAGACCGAGTCGCCACCGCTGCATTGTACGCGGCAACCTCGCGAAACCCGTGGCTCAGCGTACAGGCGCCATCGGCCGCCAGGCATGGCGGCTGGCCGAGAGATCAGACGAAATGGAATAGATTTTGGAACGACGGTTTCCGAATTTATATCCTAGGAACTGACTGTTCGAATCATGCTGTGCAACTATAACAACGGTTCCCGTAGAAATTGCTACAAGACAGCCTAAGGGGCTCAGGTGCTGCCAGGCATTACAGACCTGCTCTCCACGGGCACTGGCAGCGACCCGCGACTGGACACCCCTGAACCATTCTACTCAATACTTAAATTAACAAAACAGAGTTAACAAATATTATTGTTTTTATTGTTGCATTAATATTTCACAGGCGACAGAAAGCCTGGAACAATCGCCGAGCACGGCCCCACCCTCCCCACGCACGCTAGTCATGGCTCTAACGAACGCCCTGCCTCACAGCCGAGGACGGCCCTGAGCTCCAACGAAGTCAATACAGCCGAGGTACATATTTCACAAAGGGGCGGGTGTAAGCTCCGCTTAATCACCCTCAGTCCCACTAGTCACAGCTGCACTAAAGCCTGTGGCTGCGCACGGAGAGACATGGCAGATTCCGTCATGCGTTATATAGCACATATTGCTGCAACTCCTGCTGTGGATCAACACCGAATCAGCGCATTCCTAAGCCTGAGCTTGATACATGCACTGATACTGTCTACCACTGCAAAAACTTCCGTGGCACTCAGTATACATCCTAGGTCTCAAACCGTTGCTACGACGCCCAGGACTGCTGCGGCTACACCGAGCAGAGTGGGCAGGGCAGTGGAGGCGGAGCCTTCGAAAGCGGTGACGATCTGCCCCCACTGGTCCTCTCTGCAAAACGCATATCGACACAGCGAAGAGCTGCCGTGAACAAGGTCCGGAGGGAAATGAAAAGGAGATGCCTATTTCAGCAGACTTACGTAAAGGGAGCATTTTCAGTGTTTGTGAAAAGAATGTCAGGCGTCGTCAAACACATTAAAGCAGAGCCTCCTGTTACCACGTCTCCTGCGGCCTTTCCAAGCTTCGCGCTTCGCCGTCCTTCCCCGCCAGACACTGTTTTAGTGCATGTGACAACGCGGCAGCTCGCTGCGGCATCGGTTGAAGGGTTGTACATGGCCACGAAAGAGACGTTCTCCGGGACTTCATACAGTTTCTCATTTTTGCTTTTGGATGGAGGGATTCCGTCGAAGTTGGTGTAGGCCGCATTCCAGCCGTCCACTATGTCAGTGCAGTTGGGGGCGTCGCCCTCAATGGCCTTGAACGCGTATGTGCCGCTCAGGAAGGCGTCGGGTGGTCCTGTCTTGGCTTTTGTTCCGTCCAATCTTTCCTGAGGGCATTAATGCAGTGAGGAAATGGCCTAATAAATTGAAGAAGATACATTTCATATGCAGAGCAAAAAAAAAAGCTGAAATAACGCACTCCAAGCAAGACATCGCAAACAGGCTTCCAAACCCAGTCTGCGTATTGGTCCGAAGCTTTGTCTCCGGCAGTAGGCCATACTGCACCCTCTGAACCGTTTTTGGCTGCTGCGAATTCGTTGAAACCGGCATTCTGACGAGCAGCGTTGATCTCGGACAGGCATTTTTCATCAGCCCCTGCACCCGGAAACATAAATCAGTTGGATAAGCAATTTACTCGGCAGGCGAACAAAGCATCGAGGAGATGAACGAGCGCCTCATGGGGGAAAAGCCTCGAAATTTACAATGGCGGCTGCAACAGTTAGGGGAGCTTGCAGCTACCGCAGCACTTGGAACACCGGATGGTACTTGCAGGCTGCAAGCGTACCAAGGGTTAGCTTGTAGGTTGTTGTTTGTACTGCGTTGGCTTTGGCCAGGAGGAGGAACGAGGCACTGACGGCCGTGAGCAAGCGGAGAGCAGGCATTGTTGAAAAATATGTGGCAGGCGAGCTACAGGCGCTAAAAAACGGTCCGCTATTTCCACGGCAGAAATACAATAAAAATTGTATATACTGCGGAAACCCAAGTAATGAAAAGAAATGCTGCGAAAAGACCATTCAGTTGTGCTGGCTCAGAGGGGGTCGGCGCCGGGCTGCATCGGGTGTGTGTGTGCCTTGCAGCGCCGGCCGCAAGCAGAGCGGGGCTCCAGAGCGGTTTTCTCGCTACAAATGGCTATTGCTAAGTAAATCATAACTAATTCTTTACATAGTTACATATAAAATATTTAGGGAAGTCGTTTTTCAATCCTATCTCGAGTTGCAGACTTTGCTAACCGGTGTAGTGCACTGGCACTACAATGCACCGCCTTAAGCTCTTAACTGGACTAGAAAGACTGTAATAGTAATATAATAATCGAATAACGGAAGACTAATAAGACAAGTCGTAGAATCGATGTAGCCAGCTGAGGATAGCAGACACCTCCGTTAGAGACCGACTCGTCACCGCTGCATTGTACGCGGCAACCTCGCGAAACCCGTGGCTCAGCGTACAGGCGCCATCGGCCGCCAGGCATGGCGGCTGGCCGAGAGATCAGATAATATGGAATAGATTTTGGAACGACGGTTTCCGAATCTATATCCTAGAGCCTGACTGTTCGAATCATGCTGTGCAACTATAACAACGGTTCCCGTAGAAATTGCTACAAGACTGCCGTACCGGGAAGCGGAGTAGAGCCTGAGGGGCTCAGGTGCTGCCAGGCATTACAGACCCGCTCTCCACGGGCAATGGCTGCGACCCGGGACTGGACACCACTGAACCATTCTACTCAATACTTAAATTAGCAAAACAGAGTTAACAAATATTATTGTTTTTATTGTTGCATTAATATTTCACAGGCGAGAGAAAGCCTGGAACAATCGCCGAGCACAGCCCCACCCTCCCCACGCACGCTAGTCATGGCTCTAACGAACGCCCTGCCTCATAGCAGAGGACGGCCCTGAGCTCCAACGAAGTCAATACAGCCGAGGTACATATTTCACAAAGAGGCGGGTGTAAGCTCCGCTTAATCACCCTCAGTCCCACTAGTCACAGCTGCACTAAAGCCTGTGGCTGCGCACGGAGAGACATGACAGATTCCGTCATGCGTTATATAGCACATATTGCTGCAACTCCTGCTGTGGATCAACACCGAATCAGCGCATTCCTAAGCCTGAGCTTGATACATGCACTGATACTGTCTGCCACTGCAAAAACTTCCGTGGCACTCAGTATACATCCTAGGTCTCAAACCGTTGCTACGACGCCCAGGACTGCTGCGGCTACACCGAGCAGAGTGGGCAGGGCAGTGGAGGCGGAGCCTTCGAAAGCGGTGACGATCTGCCCCCACTGGTCCTCTCTGCAAAATGCATATCGACACAGCGAAGAGCTGCCGTGAACAAGGTCCGGAGGGAAATGAAAAGGAGATGCCTATTTCAGCAGACTTACGTAAAGGGAGCAGTTTCAGTGTTTGTGAAAAGAATGTCAGGCGTCGTCAAACACATTAAAGCAGAGCCTCCTGTTACCACGTCTCCTGCGGCCTTTCCAAGCTTCGCGCTTCGCCGTCCTTCCCCGCCAGACACTGTTTTAGTGCATTTGACAACCCGGCAGCTCGCTGCGGCATCGGTTGAAGGGTTGTACATGGCCACGAAAGAGACGTTCTCCGGGACTTCATACAGTTTCTCATTTTTGCTTTTGGATGGAGGGATTCCGTCGAAGTTGGTGTAGGCCGCATTCCAGCCGTCCACTATGTCAGTGCAGTTGGGGGCGTCGCCCTCAATGGCCTTGAACGCGTATGTGCCGCTCAGGAAGGCGTCGGGTGGTCCTGTCTTGGCTTTTGTTCCGCTCACTTTTTCCTGAGGGCATTAATGCAGTGAGGAAATGGCCTAATAAATTGAAGAAGATACATTTCATATGCAGAGCAAGAAAAAAAGCTTAAATAACGTACTCCAAGCAAGACATCGCAAACAGGCTTCCAAACCCAGTCTGCGTATTCGGCCGAAGGTGAGTTTCCGGCAGCAGGCCATATTTCATCCCCTGAACCGTTTTTGGCTGCTGCGAATTCGTTGAAACCGGCATTCTGACGAGCACTGTTGATCTCGGACAGGCATTTTTCCTCACCCCCTGCATCCAGAGGCATAAAGCAGTTGGATAAGCAATTTACTCAGCAGACAAACAAAACATCGAGGAGGTGAACGAGCGCCGCATGGGGGAAAACCTCGAAATTTACAATGACGGCTGCGACAGTTAGGGGAGTTTGCAGCTACCGCAGCACTTGTAACAACGGATGGTGCTTGCAGGCTGCAAGCGTACCAAGGGCTAGATTGTAGGTTATTGTTTGTTCTGCCTTGGCTTTGGCCAGGAGGAGGAACGAGGCACTGACGGCCGTGAGCAGGCGGAGAGCAGGCATTGTTGAAAAATATGCGGCAGAGGGCCCGAGATAAAAGCGTCAAAAGGCGGCCGGCTATTTCCACGGCAGAAATACAATAAAAATTGTATATACTGCGGAAGCCCAAGTGCTGGAAAGAAATTCTACGAAAAGCCCATTCAGTTTTGCTGGCTCAGCGGGGGTCGGCGCCGGGCTGCATCGGGCGTGTGTGTCTTGCTGCGCCGGCCGCAAGCGGAGCGGGGCTCCAGAGCGGCTTTCTCGCTACAAATGGTTATTACTAAGTA
>CAJFCZ010000424.1:0-13098 GCA_904066245.1 Eimeria sp. OTU-Y | reverse complement strand
TATATATATATATATTCTAGTCCATGTGATAAGTCAGAACCACCAGTGTACCATTGCTGTCTGTAACAAGCTGCTCAGCAGTTGGCTCCCATGCGCATTTACGCATGCAGTAGCAAAGAAACAGTGTTTTGTTCCTGTTGTATATCATGCATGCGTTGAAGCTTTGTGGCCGTGGCAGATTCCGTTGTCTTGCAAATGAATTTGAAATGTTAATGCTTAGGGTTCCAAGTGGTATACCAGTTGTCCAGGTCTTTGAGGCGTCGGGCTGGATTTGCTTCATTAAACGGAAGGAATGCGGTGTACCTGTGTTGTATTCTCAGCTGAACTATCCAGTGTATTTCGAGTAGAGGAGACAAACGTTTCCAATGGAGTTGTCGCAAGCTTTTGCTGCAAACGATACCGCAAGATATTACTCTTGAGGCGAAGAGAATTTCGCCCAGGCCCAAATGGGATGGGTTTTATGACAAAATTTGAGGATGTGAAGGAAGAGGCCCGCATACTGGCGCTTCTAGATCATCCGCGCTGTCTGAAACTGAAGGAAATACTTGATACAAATCCGGATTCAGAGGATGGCAAAGTCTATTTCAGTCAGCACCCCGTTCCCGTCGCAGTGTCGCCTTGTGTTTCCCCCTATGATAACCCCCCGCCGCTAATCTTTGATGCACCAACACTGTTTGCTGCTGTGAAAATCGTCCATAGAGTCGGTGCAAGCTCCCCCTTAGGTTGTGAGTCTGTGTCACTAGAATACTGAGTCACTTTTAATTACTGTGCTGGTGTCTGTCCGCTCAGTCACAAGTTTTATGGCTGGGGGAGCCCTGATGAGTCTTAAAGACACACGAGATGATGATTCAGAGAGCGGCTGTTTGCTGGAATCCGACGCATCTGCCTCGTTGCCAACAGAAGCCAGTCGAGATGGATTCCGAGAGAAATTCATTCCACAGCTAAAAACACAGAGGACGTTCACGGAGGCCCAGGCCAAGTGCTTTATTCGTGATGCTGCAGAAGGCTTAGCGTATTGTGAGACTCTCGCTGAGCCATTCCCACTGTTGTCGAGCTGTTGGACACAGAAGCCACTTCCCTGGGGCGCTCAAATGTAGAGTATATCCTCGCAGCACATAGCTATTCTTGAGCGACGGAAAAAGCTGTGTTGAGGATGGTCGGAAAAATAGCATGTTGCTTGCACTTTGGTTGTTGTCAGAGGGAAATTTTCAAATTGTTTTTGCGGTGCAGTGCACGAGGACCTTGGAGTTTGTCACAGGGACCTGAAGGTCGACAATCTTCTCCTGGGCGCTGATGGCCGAGTCTGCATTGGCGATTTTGGAAGTGCGGAGAAAATGAGCGCTAACGGCAAAGTCAGATACACAAAGGTACGGATCACCACTCATTGCAAGGCACTTCGGTTTGCACTAGGGATATTCTACACTTTTAGGCAGATCCAACAAATACCGATGCACGTCGTGTTCTGCGTAATTTGACCTTCCGTGCCACCATCGCCTGATTCTCCCAACGCCTAACCACCTGATACATTTCTTTGAGCGCAGAAGCATGCTCCCTCTGGGCGCTAGTTGCATCCTTTTCCGCTAGGTTTAGAACTGATGCTGATCTCAGTACAGTTCCGGGCGCAGCCACCGTTCCACTATTGACTGGATTTTAGGTGCAAGTGTAGTTCCTGGCATGTCTTACTGTGCTTTGCGGTTCTAACGTAGGGTACATACATGTTCATGGCTCCCGAATGCCTCCGCCCAGTAGATGAATCCAAGCCGTACGAAGGGCACGATGGCCGCGCTGCAGATGCCTGGGCATTGGGAATCTGTGCTTATGTACGCCATGCCACTCATAATCGAGTAGCGCGTCTAAAGACCCCCCAAAAGACCAACCTAGTTGTTGATAACTCTGAGTGTCAACAGGCAATGCATTCGACTGTATGTTGCCCGATGTCTTGAGCGGTATGTAGGTAATGGTATTTGGGACCGTTCCTTTCGTTGCGAACTCAATAGAAAGTTTATTCGAGGCCATCGGAGAGGGAATAGTCAGAATTCCCGATAATCCACCCATATCCCCGGAATTGCAGGATTTCTTTCGGCGTGTGCTATACCCGGAGTGGGAGAGTCGAATATCTGTACGCGAAATCCTGGTGAGATTTGAAATACCGTATACCTGTTCCATCTGTCTATCACTTGCTGCTTTCTAGTTGTTGACGGGTCGTTCCACGTGAGCAGTCCGGGAGGCAGCTGCTAATAAAACTTTGCTTGAACTGCGCAGGACCATCCCTGGGTAACGTCAGCAAAGTACGCAGACGCTTCTGCATACGCCCAGGCTCTTCTTCAGCAACAGGCAGCCGCCAACACCTAGCAGAGCACTAAAGCCCCCCACAGCAGCAGCAAGGGTAAGAACTTTTCGGACTGTGCATCCGTCTACGCAGTACCAATTCCAAGTTTTTCACTTCTTTGGAGTACTGGCTAGCCGCCAGTAGCTCAAGACAATCGAACACTTGGAACAACGCAAGGCTGGCTTTGCCCGGTTTGCTTATCGTAGTGCCTCTGACTGCTGAGGACAGTACGAGGCAGCTGCACACGTTACCTGCCCCGTCCATTTTGTTCAATAAAATGTTAGCTGGAGGTTCCCCGCCAAGGTCTGTGCTTGCCACGTCAGTAACAGCGTGTCTGTTAGATAAAATGTCTGGGGACCGCTGTATTGGCCGCCTGCGGAAAGGGCTGTTGTACTACCCAAGCCAGCCTCTAACTGGGCCTGTATCCAAGGATTAGTGAAAGATATTTCAGCATTTAAGCAATGCAGTGCCGTCGATCCATTCAAGTCAACCGCTCAGCTTTGCACGTCTCGAGAAGCTACAGTTCCGTTCTTCTTACTTCCATAACTAGGGTACCTCGGATGCAAGTAAAGCTGCCTTTGTAGGCAGATGCTACACCTGCAGTGCTGTACACGGATACTGACTAAAGGCATGGGCGAGAGCAATTGCTTTCACGGCAATGGCTCTCCGGTACGCCTTTTGTCAACATATTTCCTCTGGGTCCCAGCCACCGCAATGCCTTCAGCGGTATCAAAGGAGCGTCTGTAGGCCACATGCGGCAGTCAGCACCGTGCAAAATTACGAGTCTAAGCTTCGCATTCTTGCAGCTGACCGCTACGAAGTAGCGGTCAGCTGTACACACCAGACACTTTTGACGACCCTACTACTGCTCCTAACCGCCAAATAACTCTACGGTGGAGAAGCAGTATTGGCCTTGGTTACTTTCACAGCGGTCCCATACGCGGTGTATTCAACATGCATGCTTTGGAGACCAGAGGTAACCAGCCGCACACTCACAACTGCGTTCGCACCAGCAGCAGCGGCTGCTTCAGCTAGCCGCTGGAGTGCAGAAGTACGTGTTTCTTTCAACAGGTCGTGCAGCAGCTGCTGCTCGCCACCCAACTGCTGCTGTAACTGCTGCTTCCAAATTTCCAGTACGCTCCGTCCACGCACCGCCGACCCCTCAACCATGCCTGCAGACCAGCATGCACTCATGTTTATAATTTAAAATAATAAAGAATATGATGAAGGCTGCCCTCCTCGGGGGCTGGGGAAGTTGTTGCACCGCTCTTGGCAAAATCTGTCTAATGGCTGGGTTGCAGGATTTTGGTGGGCTACGAAAAATTATTAGTTTTTGGTAAGTTCCCATGGGCTGGAGCCGTGAAAGACATGCAGAGGGAACCTAAAAAAACGAAGCTGAACCGCCTTACCTTTGTACTGAACAACGGAATGACCAGGAATTGCGGGTGATGTCGAGAGGTGTATTTCACTGCCGTCAACAATAAAACGTTGGGGCTGGGCTGGCTTGTTATTTTCTCCCTCTGGACCCCTTCCCGCTACAGCTTGTGCAGCCTCTAACCACTTGCTACGAGACTCACGACGCGCTTGGCTCGCGGAGGAGAAAATATGCATGCGTGTGCGCTTGATACAGGGAGGGGATGACTGTTTGTGTTCCGCCCCCGATAACGTTCTTGATAGTGACTGGCCCTGCAACGGAATTGTAGTAAGCGCGGCACGACAGGGGAGGAAGGCCAAACTTATCTTCCCAGCTTGCACAAACGCAGAGACCGGAACCACGGCATCTGATCCTGACGGTCCCAACTTACACGCCAAGCCGTGCGCTCTTGAAAGAGATAAGTTACGTAATCTCTGCATTCCCACGGCCCTCGTCACGCACAAATTTGGTAGCGGATGCATTTGCACTCAGGATCCTTCAGCTTTGGCCATCGAAGAGGCAAAAATGGGATGGCTTCTATGGAAAAAGGTGAATTGGTCTTGTGGTCAGCGCGCTAGTGGAAGCGGCATAAATCAAGGGAGCAATTGAAATCGGAATATTGGCGAACTTTGTCTTATGCCGTAGAAAAGGCAAGTAATTGTGTATTTTAACAGAAGTTCCAGGATACTAGACAGGTATCCACACCAGTGGGCTCATCAAGCGCCTATCATAGTGTTAATTAGAGGAGCTGCTGCAAGACAGTATAACAACTCACAAAAACTTAAGAAATGTGACTTTTAAGCACTCCTTAGTAACCATACGTCTCCAAGGTTTGTTTTGCTCATTACAGCCACAATCGCTGGGAGAGCAAGCCCCACTGTGTAGCAAGACTGTACGTATCGGGAGTTTTGACTTGTTGTTAAGGCAAACATAACAACTTGATTCAAATGAATTTGTCAATGTATAGATCGTAAAAATATTTCAAGTCAATATGCGCTTCCGAGTCAAAGCTGACGCCGGTACTGCACAACGCTCCTGCGGTGCCCATTGGGTGCCGAGGAAGGTCTACTACTAGTGGCGTTTAGTTCAAACGATTAATTACCTTTGCACGCGGAAATAAATAAGGAAAATACGTTTTGCTGTAGAACATTTATAGGTTGGGGCGCCTGGACTCCAGAGCCATCGAGTTAACTAACAGGAAACCTGGAATTGTAGCAGTGTTGCACGTTAGTATTCGCTTGACCATAGTAGACGGCCTGAACCCAAGTAGGCAGCCCACATACAAGTAGAACTGCTCAACAGTTCTCTACAGTGCTAATGCACGCAGCAAAGAAGACTTGTTTGCTATCGCATGTGGGGCTGCCCTGCCCCATCGGTGGCGTGCGTTGCAACCTATCTCAGGCTGCTCTTTTCACCCGCAGCGCCAGTCCTTTGGCTGCTGTGCCCAAGATGACTGGAGACTGGCGATGGGGGGTCAGCTGTCTTTAGGGATGTAGTGGGGGTCTTTGGTGCAAGGACCCTTGTGGGCTGCAAAATACTTAAGATGGGAGCTAACATATCCTCCTCAAGAGCAGCTGAGCTCCCACTCATCCCGTTTCAAGGGCCCTTAGGCACACTGGCCTAAAGGCCTGAGACTAGTGCGAGATGAGGGGGGCTGAGATGAGTGGCAACGCACTCTGTCGCAAAAGTTTACACCGCAGCCCCACAGGCGAGCACCCCGTTTATCGCAGGCACTCAACACTGTAGATAATTGGTATACAATTACATGGCAATCCACAGTTAGTCTGCAAGTATCAATATACATACCAATTTCGCATTGACCACCCTACACAGACTGCAGTAGACCAGGTGTGCAATGTCCTGGCAGCGCTAAGGCGATGAGCCCCTTCTTCAGTACAGGAGGCGAGCTACCGAGGGCAAAAGAAGTACTTAAAAACGGTATACACGGTTGGTGAATGCCGCAAGAGGGCTTCGTTGTGGTTGCAGATAAGCCTGCCTTGCAGCACTGCTTGCTGCAAGCTGCGCTGTAACCCATCTCAGGCCGTCCCATCAACCGCCGGTGCCAGCCGCTTAGGTTGGCGTGCCCAAGGGAATTAGGACGGAGTTGAAGGTCAGTTACTTTTAATAAGCCTTTACGAACTCTCATTTTAGCTGTTTTGATTATATTGCAGCTCACGATTGCCCTTCGTTATGATCCAGGACCGTCGTTGGACCAGGCGCATGTGCTGTCGTGCCCATTATACAGGGAGATTGAAAGGGGAGGTCAGCTGTATTGGGCGGATTACACTATTAGATATTTTGGTTCTTTATTAAGCCGCGACGCTCCTCGGCTACTATCGAGGATTCCTGTTATAGGTATCACCTGATGCCGTCATCTGCTAGTAGACCAGCACTGCACACACTCTGAAGCCATGTACAAATTTGAAATATATTTTTGCATGATTGACTAGTCAATTACTGAATAATCAACTTACTAATGCAATTTGAGTGCAGAAATAGCTCTTTTTAACCCCCCAATTAGCAGCCGTGTGCGTCACGTGGCTGGAGTTCAACGTTACTACTTGACTTGGGGCCGTCTGAGCGATGGAGAGCTATTTTAAGCAGACCCTCAATCATGCCGGAGCACTTTCAAGAATTAAATAAACAAACTATGCAAGGAAGTCTGAAGTTATGAAGATAATGGGCCAGGTCTTACTTGACTTGGAAGGCATTGACACCATGCACACGAGGTCATCCAGCCCCGAGCAGTCATCAGTGTCTTCTTAGCAATTCGACCAACGAGCGGGTAGATAGTCAGGTCACTGAGTTCCTTTGTGCCTTTACGTATTTTTCAACGATTGCTTCCGCCTATGTGTCTGAATACCAGGCCCACTGCAGCGGCCAGCAGTGCAACTAGCGACCACCCGAACGATGACGGAAAAGGGAAAATCAGAAACCATCCGCCTCTCTATTGAGAAATAACAGGTTTAATCGTTTCTTAAACTATCAAGGAGACATCTAACCTCGATATTTCTTCTGGTTTCAGAGGCGGCTGCGAGTTGGGGATGAAGCCGAGTGTCGGCGCAGACCCCATCCCTGTGATGGGCCACGGGGAGTTCCCCGCTAATAAATCTGTAGACGGGCGTGCAAGAGAGAAAAATGCGTCCGGCATCACCCCCAAACCGCGATCTAACACGGTGGCCACATTCCTCAGTCCGCAGTTACTACAGGGACCTCTGCACACTAGCCACGTGCGGCGGTCCAGCATTGAAATACCACATCATGCTAGAGTTCAGGAAAGACGGAATGCAGTGATGGGAAACTCTTTGGTGGTTCCTACTTCTGGAGAGAGAAGCATGCACGCCTCCAAGCATGGAATGCCTGTTCCAAACAGCGCCCACGATTACGGGTCACTGCCAAGATTAAGCAATAAAGCCTCATGCAGCCCTGAGCAGCCCGCTTGCAGCTTCAGTGCAAGCAGGCAAAATACAAGTTGCCACAGAAGACTCAGCGTAAGCGACCGAGGAACGGGAAATGTCGGCCCCAGCAGTGGCCACAGAGAGGCGCGAATCCGGAGAGATGTCTCCCCCGGCTGTTCAACCCACGGAGCATCGTCTGCAGCGCGAAGCGAAAGCAGAGCAACTCACAGGCAATCTTCTGTCATTGGGACGTCCTCCAGAGCCTCACAGTCGGTCTCCAGAGAGACTTTCACCACCAGTCATGATTCAACTCGCGCCTCTCGCCGCTGTCAGACTGGGTCAGCTTCCTCAGCAGCACCCAGGCACGCAACTCCGCTTGCTGAAAAGCCGACAGTCCACCGCGATTCGTCAGTCTACCGCAAGGATCAGAAAGGAATAGGAGGCGCCCCTTCAGGTTGTCGCACAGATCAAGATGTAGGCGTAGCTCGCGTTGGCGGATCAAGCGTGCCAGCTGCCGGAGGACGCGTTGCCCCCTCCTCCTTTCTGTTTAGCGCTACACGCACGCGAGATTCACTTCTGGTCCCTGGAGAGGGTCGGGCCTATCACCTGGGGGTCCAACACGGGGAGCTGTACAACAGGATTTTAACTGTCGGTCATGCAGGGCGAGCAGACTGGCTAGCTGAACACTTCCTCGACTCACAGATGAGAACTTTATCCTTAAAAAGCAATCGCAACTTTAGACTGCATTCGGGTAAGGTAGCGGTGTATTTTTTGGGGTGCCTACGAACAAAATATTCCTTCGATTGAACCCCTGTCATGTTTTGAACACACACTTCAAATTACAGTTCACGCTTTACAACACCCAGTCATCTCCCTTTTTGATAGAAGCGAATGCGGAGGGTAAATTGTGCTATATATTTTGACAAACGCAAATTTGTGTTGAAGGCGAGTGGGAAAACTTTCAGCTTCATGCAGCTTAGTAAGCGTGGCAAGTGAATGCAGCTCCGACATGTGTGCAGACGACCAAGCCTTTGTTTGCTTACCCTCAGGTTTCTACAAGAAGAAACCGGTGTCTATCGTCTCCATTGGTATGGGTGCCCCCATGATGGACGTGCTGGTTCGGGAAGCCTCCTACCTCACGGTTGGCCCTCTAGCAATCGTCAGACTTGGTATTCCTATAAATTTACATATATTTAAAGTTTAAGCAGAATTAAGCCCAGCGACCTGCAGAATAGCCTTATGTTCTAGAGAGTGGCAAGCGATGCACAAAAGCAGCTACAAGTAAATAGAAAAACCCTGAAAGGGTGGAGCAGAAAGTGCGATGCAAGCAGTTACTCGTAAAGAAGTAACGGGCACTCATTTCTGCTTCACAAGATGACTATCCAGCTGCAACGGAGTTTCTCTCTCGGCTCAAAGGCTGTAAAGCAGGTCTTTCTTGTTCTCTGCTAGAAATGATGGATGTGCGGCTTTCGTTTTCTTAGGCACCTGCACCTTGCTGGACCAAGACCTTAGGCCAGGGTCCATCGTTGTCGCAACTCCCGGATCTTTAGGCTGCTACACAAATTATGCCTTCTTCGATGGAACTGCTGCAGATTACTCACGAACTCAAGGTACTTATCAATGACAGGAGCGGCTGCCGTTGATAATTGTATAGACAAGAAACTGACCCTCGAATCAAACATTGGCGAACCCTTCAGTCCATCGCCTTGCCTTGGCCCCGCTCCAGGCTGCCCGCGTCAGGCTAAGAGTATAACGTCTTCTGTTGCGGATGAAGCAAAATGAGCTTTATCTCGCTGGAGGTTGCACGGGAACTGCAAGGGCAACTGTACAAATCCGCGGGGTTATCTCTTGTATGCTATGTTGTGCTGTTAGAGATGAAGCCATACATTATTACAAGGCCCTGTGCAGCCGATCCGGAGCTTTCAAGGTACGGTTTTGCATCTTGTTGGACGCAGTATTCTCTAGACTTCCTGAGGAGTCTTGCATATTGTTTGTTTCTATTTTGTGAATCTTCTGTGCTCAGGCTGATATACCGGCACGTTGCAGCTCATGATCCGGCATCCGTCTTTGAAGGTTAGCTACGGCGATTGAAGCATATCCACGTTCCTGAGTGTTTTTCTATACATTGTTCCCTGCGACTTAAGCATGCAAGGCCTGCACATGTACCGAACTTTCGGATGCACGCATCTACGTGCATGCCCCTATTTTGAGCACTATATTACAACCGCCCCTTACCCATACGCGTTGCCAAATATCAGGGTTTCATGCGCTGCAGGATTGAATGTATCAGCAGAGACTTTCTACAGCTGCCAGGCGCGAGAAGACCAGCTCTTCCGGGTACGTTTGGCATGATGCTGTGCTGCAGCACCAGTTCCAGCTGCAGCAGCTCTCACTACCTCGTATCGGTCGTAGCGGCATCTTGACAGAAACCGTAAACCATACACCCTAAAACCCTAAACACTTTTTTCACTGTCCAGGGCCGGGGGGAAACTGTTTAACACGCTTGCAAGCGCAGCACTGAATGGTAGTTCTTTTGCTGCAGGATGAAAACGAAAACCTGTTGGAAACGCTGCTGCTGTGCGGCGCCCGAACAATGGAAATGGAAACGCATCAGCTGCTGCATTTGGCATCCCGAAGAGTGGAGCTCATGAAAGCAGCAGCAGTTCACATTGGAGTGACCAGTCGTACTAACGACCAGTTTATGCATCCCATCACTGTACGAGACCAGTGCAGTGCAGGTTTCCGTATTATCCCTTCACATTTCGTCGGCCAGTGTTTCAGAGTAGTAGTTGCCGTGGAAAGATGAATACTTGAATGTAGTCTTTTCACTTCTGCATGCAATATATCTTCAATGTGTTTGTCTAGCGATGTACTGCGTGTCTATCCCAAAATAGAATCCTCAATGAATCCTCCTTCTTTGTGTTGCATGCGCCGCAGCCCTCCCAACTGAACGAGCTGGTGGCTGTAGCGGGCAAAGCCTGTCTCGACGCCCTCGTGGACTTGGCAATATGATGGATATGGGTGTCCGCTGTAAGTGACGGCTAACAGCAGCCAGTGCGATTAATAAGAATCATAAGCAGCAGCAAACTCGCGGTGTGATGGGCAAAGTAAGGGGAACTAGTAGTTGTACAACCAACAAGTGGTGCTTCAAACCCTCCCCGATACCATCGCAAACACGAAGATTCAACAAAGAAAATTAAAAAAAAAAAAGCAGTTGTATGAATGATTAATCAAAATATCAGCGGGCTCTTCTGAGCCCTTCATTGTTTTTGCAGATAATTTTAACGGTGTCGCTGCAAAAACAATGTTTTGCCTACCTGGCAACACAAGGAGAGCTCAGTACATCACATCATTATTGCATTTTGCATGTGTATGCATATTATAAATATACAGCTGATTTTATTCCATCATCTTGCCCACAAGGAAATAGACTATCTAACCAGCTTATTTTTCTTCCTGGTTTAAGCGCTCGCCTTCATTCAAATGAATAGCGATACGCACAGTTATAATAATTATTATTGTTTAACACAGTCAGAATACGCACAGAAACTTGAAAAATGCTTAGGCAGTAGTGGTATAGATATTGACCCCGAGCTTCAAACCTACTCCCCTTGCTTCAGTGGCAAACAAATATGCAGGGAACAATCAAGGCATGCATGCATGCATGCCTTGGTATTTCTAGTGTAATAATGGTTGTTTCATATTCAGTTTAACACAACAACATCACTGTTAATTGCATGCATCTATCGCTAGCCGTTTCTGCGCACCCTGCCTCTATAGAAGTGGGTGGCCCGTGCCCGAAGCATATGATCTTGGCGCCATCTGGGGTGTCTCTGCGCTTGTTTGCCCACAAGATACGGGGTAAGATGTTTGGGGATTCCTCTGCTTCGAGGTGGGGGAGAGCTTAAGGCTTGCTTATGCCTGGGGTTTGCATTACAGTCAACCCCCAGTACTGGCACATGCCAGCGACGAACCACGTAGCGGCAGCTGCTGCAGAAAAGCTCCAAAACCCCGCGATGCCACATGCAGAGACGGGGGCTACAGTGGATAGCAGCAGTTCGTTGGGGGCCTGGCTGTATAGGTGATGGGCTGCTTGGTGTTGAACTTGAAGTATTTGCCTGATGAAATGCGGCTGAGCTGCATGGCGTCGAAGTATCCGCTTCAGCTGGCCTTGCTATCTGAAGCTCGCTGCAGTCTGAGCTGCAGCTGCTGAGTGATAAACTGCTTTCAAGTGAAGCAATACGGGCAGCTGGGGGAACGACGGCTCGTGCATGCACGGTGAAACTCCTCCTCAGTCCAGTTGAAACGGGATTGTTGAAAAGACTGGTGGGAGCAGCATGTGCATGCAAGAGACGAGTGTGCTGCCAGGGGTGCTGATGCAGAAAGGCATCGCTTTGCTGCACTGCGTAATACTGCCTCGCCTCCTGTTTCTGGGGGATAGGGGCGGCCCTGCTTCCCCGGGCAGCTGTACTTAGGCAGCTGAAGCTCCGGAGGGCCCAAGAGAGGGGAATAACCTGTCTATGCAGCGTCAGATGAACATTATGAAAAGGCATTCTGAATGCTTCCTGTATTTCCCACTTTGCCAATCGACGGTTCAACTAGGAGCCGTAAGTGCCACGACGCCGGCCTGAGCACCCAGCCTAGGATTAAATATTTCAATTAACAGCAATACATCCATTTCACGCGCACAGCACCATAACACATCTGGAAGGATTGCAATTAGGTTCTATTGAAGGACCCAGAAACCCCTAACGGTGTACAGACACTCCGGCACGGTGCTCTGGGGGCTTGACGTTCGACGGCGTTCCACTGCTGTCGGCGGCGCGGAAAAAATATGCTTTCCCGTGGTATTAAGATTATTATTTCTGTATATTTTACGATTTTTAAGGAGTAGATCCTTTTTTATGATATATGGTGACCAGGTGCGCAGAATACGACGCCTTGCCAGCCACTCTTACCGCTACTGAAATGACTGCGTCTGGAGCAATGCAGGGTTTTTGGACTCGTGTTTTCTGCTGAGCGCTGAGGAACCTTCCCCGTTTGCATTGAAAGAGAAGAAGAGGTTTCAAGAGAAACAAAATCCAATCTTCCGGGTTGGTTGAGCGTTTGCTGGGCCCGTGCGGCAGCACTCCACGAGCACGCCGTATCCAGCAGCGCATGTGAATGCAGCACAAAGATTTGCAGGCTTTGTGCTGGATTTCTACCAAACAAGGACAGCTGCTTGGTGGCGTGTGTATAGCCGCATAAACCCAACGGAACACCCAGGCTTAGAATCTTCTTTCACCCCTCATTGTCTCTGGCATTTCTTTGTATCCCAGAGTTTGACACACCCAGGCCTAAAGCGGTGTGTTGACTTGGGGGGTCCCCTCTCATACGAGCGGTCACCTCAAGCTGCAGCATCATGCAGGGGGTGTTTGGGCATTACTTGCCGCCTTCTGGCGTTGCAAGTCTACACAAATATGCATATGTATCAGGGCATCGTACTCCCTTTGATAGGCTCATGAATCCTTGGTGGGAGGCTGTGGAGAAGCTTGTACCAGGTTGCGTACACCCGAATGTATTGACGGTGTCTAGCTGTACTTGTGCTATTATAGGGTGTTGTTTGCTTCTGGGCTTCTGCCCATATCTTTATGAATCCCCCCCTCACTGGGTTTTTCTTGTTGCAGCAGCTTTATTCTTCTTATACCAAACACTTGATGCAATAGATGGAAAGCATGCTCGCCGTCTTTCTCTTTCTTCACCTCTTGGCCAGCTAATGGATCATGGCTGTGATATTCTATGCACCACCCCTCTTACCCTACTGGGCACAGCTATCATTGGTGCAGGGGTTGGACTTAGACAATATGTAGTCCTCGTCGTTTCCTCGCAGGTCCTCCAGTTTCTCTACACTGTAAGGCTTCGTCACCCAGCAATTGTAGACATACACCACTGGCTTCTAGGCTCTCATTGGGTTAAGT
>CAJFCZ010000423.1:0-13195 GCA_904066245.1 Eimeria sp. OTU-Y | reverse complement strand
GAAGTATGTGAAGAAGGAGGGGTAGGGGAACACGGAGCTTGTTGGCGTTTGTGCTGGCGACGCCTCCAGGCCCGCACCAGCGGGGCAGCCGGTAAGGTGTCAAGCGGGCTCCCATGTGGCCCTCTCCTCAGGTGCTCCTCGCCACTTGACGAGGTATTGGGAGTCGCCGCCCGTGCCTCTCTAGTCCAAGATGTAGTCGACTACATATTCCTCCCTTGGATTGCCTTCAGCAGCATCTCGGCTCAAAGGCCATCCCGTGACGGCTTCCTGAAGCATTAACTCGGGGATCCGTGGGCGGTCAGGATCTAACTGTAAAACATGGAAGACGTCATGGCGCTCACAAGTAGACGGCAAGGCAAGTCGGTACGCAACACTCCCAATACATTCGGTAATCGCGAAGGGTCCACGGTAGCAGGGGTTCGAATTTAAGGAAGTTTGTTGACATCTGGAAGGTGTGTGCTGCTCAGCAAAACTATGTCCCCCACTGCGTAATCCACTGCTCATCGTTTGGTATCTTCATATTCTTTTTGTTGCCAATTTGCCTTCAGGATGTGGCTCGGTGCCCTATCACTGATGTGGCGGAAAAGCTTCGTCATAGGAGGGGTACGATATTGGGCAGAGCACCGACAACATCGAAATCCGCTGCTGTCAAGAGGTTCTCACCAATCATAACCTCGAATGGTGAGAGCTCAGTAGATGAATGACTGGTTGTGTTGTAGGAGAGCTCAAATGCAGGTAATAAACGCTCCCACTCGCGTTCGTCAGATCTTATATAGGTTCTCAGCATTTTTTCGAGTGTAGGTTGACTTTTTCGGTTTGCCAGTCGCTCTGGAGGTGATAGGAGGAAGACAGAGCGCGCAGACGCATCGGGTTTTCGCTCAATGTACTGTTTCTGACGCCACAGGATCATATAGAAAACTTACTATATAAGGGGGAAAAGAGAAAAAACTTACGGAAAATAAGGTATGATATCCCGGAACAGCCCGCAAATGTAGTGAGCAGCGTGCCCTGCTGTTACTACCTAGGACCCCTAGGTGGTTCAACCCGGTGCACACTCAACACCTATTAGATAGGCTCAGCCAATCCGTGCTAAAGCCACTTAAATAAGCAAATAGTCATCCTTAAAACATATTCGAATTCATAGTCCACCAAAAGAAAATACAAAGATAACATATCTGACCCCTGACTGCCGTGAGCCACGCTCTCAGTCGCACCGTCAGACATCCAGCCAGTCCCAATGCGATGCTGCTGCCGAGCATTGTAGAGTCAGTTATCCCAAATTTCCCTCATAATCATTAGCATTTACGCATATTGGGGCTATATATGTTCTCTTTCAGCGAAGCCTGACCACTGAAGGTTCCGCTAGAGCTCCATTGTAGTGCCTGTGCGGTATACCCAGCCACCCAGCCACCCACCTGACACTACGTGTATCTCTAACCTGCGCAACCTAGGTGCATACCACTTAACTAATACCGGAGGCTACGAATATTAATCTTGAAACCGTAAAATAGCATTCTCCGATTACTGAGTGTTTAGAAAATCGGTTTCTTCGAAGTCCCCCGCTCAAGGAGAGGAAGTACCCGCGCGCCGCCTTCCCTGCGACTCCTGCGTCGCTGGTTAGCCAGCCCTAAGTCCAACGGGCTGTAAGCAAGAGCTGACCACTAGACAACCAGAATTCTCTAAATCTCTCTATTCTTTATATTGTGCTTTACGACGAATTCACTCGCCAAGGATTCAGCGGAGTTCCTATTGCAGTGCCTGTGCACTACACTGCATGCAGTAAAACTGCATACAACGGTTGAACCCTTCTTTGGTCCTCAGTAGCCAGGTTGCACGCAAGTAAAAGCACATGCACTGCCTTCGGCCAGACTACGGTACATTCTTCTTACTCATTAGATACCCAGTAGATATTCACGCGGGTGCAATTCCTGCAAGACTTAACGACGGGAGAGCGGTCAAGCACTGCTGCATAGGCGGGCCTCCTGTGGTGCCAGACAAAGGGTGGACCCACACCGAAGGTGGTTTGGGGCAAAATGCGAGGTCACGCTGTAGTGGACCGTGGTGGGACCGACAAAACTACTGAGCGGGTGGATAGACATTTCTAGTGTTCTAGTACGCGGTTCAGCCGAAGAGTGTATCCCCACTTCCCCGGGATGCAGCAAGGAAAACCTGCATAACACTATCAAACCTGGACGCTTGCAGAGCCTTCTGTCCCTTCCAATTTTTCCACCGGATCCGGATGGCTATATCGATGCTTTTCACAATGTTAGCAGCCGTCAGGGGCTGCGGTAGCATTTATGTTGCCATAGGTAGGCTCAGAAAGTATGCCCACTGCAGCCGAGTCAAACTAGGGAGGAATATCCCCACATGCGCATTAATCACGTCTGGAACCCACAAGGTTTTTCAAAGAACATTCCTACTGAAGAGCAGCCAAAGTCCGTTATTGTCTCCTGGCGAAAATTCGTAGGACGGCTTAGTATCGACCGCAACATGACCACAACGAAACAGCTGGAAGAAGACAGTAGAACTAAGCACAATAACCCTTTGCTGTGTGAAGTATGTACGGCCCTATACAAAGCAGAAATCATCAACATGGTTTAATTCCCTTCATTAGAAAAAGTGGGTGTGTAGCACAGCAGTGCACTCTTCGACCAGCTGCTCTCCTGCACTCTTACCCTGGAAAGAAACAGTGCTGCCTGTCCCAGCGTCGTACGTATGCGGCTGGTGGAAACGTAACCCTTATGCGTTCAGCTGCGAAATTCCGTATAAAGCTTGCAGCAACGCAAGCATGCATAAAGAAAGCATATCACCAGACAAGAAGCCGCGACAAACGACACTCAGCAGTTACTTTCAACCCCAGGCGAATTGGTCTTAGTGGATTCACTTGGTTTCCAGGTTAAAAATGGGAGAGCCGCCGAAGGAGCTCCCCATTCATTAGGTTGGGCCCTTCGCTGTTCGTCCTTGAGTTAAGGCGCTGGCCTGCATTGCAGACTTACCTCAGCTGTGAATACGTCATCCTACCACTACAGTTAGCGCTTTGAGACGGCTCAGGAAACCATGAAAAACTCCCGAAATTCACCCCAAAAAGAAGCAGCAACGCCACTGCGAGACGAAAGAACATATGAGGAGACTCAGGTCCTGGACACACGTGTAGCAGGTGGCAGAGGCAACGGATAACGGCAGTATTCCGTTAAATGAGGAGGAAGCCCACAACCCAAATGGGCTTTCGATTACACATTGAGGGAAGCAATTACTCAAGAACATATACGTGCATTCACTGGTTCAACGGCGGCAATCGCAAGCGTAGGCATGAGCCGCGCAGCTTGCATTCGAATACCCTTCATGTGGCAGTTCCTCCCTCACGTGTATTACACCTCTCGAAACCCTTCAATATACGCTCTCCTGTGAGCTCAATATTTTTCTCCCGTATTTTTCCGGCTCTTCCTGTACCTATAGCTAGCCCGGTCTCCCAGTCGACAGCACTCCCACTATTTCCATAACTTGGAGCTGAGGCCGACCTGTTGAGGCTGGCCTACCCCTGCCCACTTGCGCACTGATGCTGTGCGTTTGGTCAAAACAACCAGTCCAACCAAGTTGTCGTGTACAGAGACTAGTAAATGACTAATCACCACGCCACTCGGTTACGGCGGACACGGGCTGGGGACCGACATTGACAACGGAGCTATTCGGCATCCCCCTTGCCCTTTCCCACTGTCCGTGTTCTGTCACAGACGACCGGGCACGCAGGGTAGCGTGTGTTGCTTAAGAGAAAGGAAGGGAGGCAGATGCAGCATGCTCTGTATGCAGCTGTTACGTGTGTATCTACTTGCGCACAGGCGGGCTGGACGGCCAAGGCAGTGCCAAACAACTGTCTACAGCATTATTGCATGTAGCAGAGGGAGCTTGCTAGTGCCTGCATGTAAGGATGCTCTGCAGCATTTGTTGCAGGAAGGCGTGCTGCAGCTCATGACAGAGCACCTACTTACCCTATTAGCCCCAGTCCCTTTGGTCCCTGCGCCCGGGACGACAAAGGACGGAAACAGAGGCCAGCTCTCCCTTCAGAGGTTCTACCTGAAGTACTTTATTTTGAGTCTATGTCGGCGGAGGGCTCTCGTTACACCTGCTGTAGGGCAACTGTAGTGCACAGGCACTACAATGCAGCTCAGGCGTGGCCTCCAGAGGCCTCCTGTCATGGAAAGGAGTGAATACTAAGCAATATATGAGGAACTATGACCCTACTAGACAGAAAAGCAGCATAATGGGATCAGAGTTCTCTCCAGTCGGCACCCAGCTCGGGGCTGAGTGCGAGGCTGTCGCTGTGACCCTGGTTCCGGCCCTCCGCGAGCATCAGTTCTATTATTCTGGATTTTCTTTGGGTCCCATAATGGGAACTCGACCGTAATTATGGTTGTTATTGTATTTATTTGGGTTTGTAGCAAGAGTCGAAGAGTAGGAGCAAGACTATATCGTGTGTACCTATTTAGTATTCTCTGGAATAACGTAGTGACAGCGTACGGCCAGCTGAGTTCACTACAGCAACAACCCCGCATGCAAGCATTCACACACCTGATTTTGCTGCAGCCTCTGGCACCGTAGAAGACTGTTGCTAAGAATTTAAACGGCCTTCAGTGGGAGCCTGCAAGCAGGAAAGGAGATACAAAACTACTTTAGGGAGAATGGTACACGAGCTTATAGGGTCCCAATAGCCCGCAACAAGGGGTTGCGGCGCCCAGCCAGGGTCTACGAACGGAGAAGCACAAAATTAAAATATACTCGCTAAAAAAATTTATCTTTCATGGTTGCATTATAAAATCAAAAAACCTCGCATACGCCTCAGCAACAAACTGGCTGAACGCTGATCAGTCATTCAGCGTGGAAGCGGCACGGCCGGAAGGAGCGATGAAAACTGGGCGCGAGCGTAGGGGTAAATATGCCTGGATATGAGATATAAACGCATGCACAAATAATAATAGTTGCATTGATGATAAAAAAACAGAAACGAGTTCGTGCATTCTTGACGGATGGACACCCAAATTTTCCACGCCACAGTCCCGGGCCTTGGGACCCTAATCAACTTGAACTCGACTACACTACACATGTGAAGTGCCCTGGCTTCTGAAGTGGAGCCTTTGAAAGTGAAAAAAAGTTAGAACGGTAAAATTGATTAGCTTTAACATTGGAACAGCTGGAAAACTATTATATCACAAGAAAAGGAATATCCCTTTAGAGTATTTACTGTATCCTTTTGTGCTAGACACTGGCGGCGACAACGGAATAGCGAGCGAACAAAAAAAAAGTGGGACTGGCTGTTAAATCGGAGTATAAAAAGTTACAAAAGAAGAATGTTGTTGTGTTTATTATTCATTTACGTAGTGGACTGAGTTTAAATAATTGATGCTTCTAAAAGTAAAATAAGAAGGGTCTGTATTTGCTCTGTTGTAATTCTTGGAACACCGCATCCACACTCGATACCCTCTAGGGCTGCTGCGCAGAATGCAAAGGGCCACATAAGCTAGGCGCCGTTAATTTCCTTGTTGAAGATGCATTATTAGTGCGAAATCAATTTTTAAGAACTATTTGTTTCATGTTTTTCTTTTTTATTGCTTGAATTGCAACGAAGCGGTCCCATGAATTCCTTTCCGGCTGTCTCGAGCGGCGCCGCTTGTAGCCTTCATCGGCCTTTTCTGTGAAAGGTCTTTGAAAATGAAGTTCCCTGCATTTTGTCCCCGCCCATTGAGCACTTTATTATGCCTTTTTCTCGTTATTGTTAGATTCATCGCACTTGAAGGCGGCAACAGCGGAGGGCCAGAGCCAGAGGAACCGTTTGCATCAATCGCCTACTCCTACATCAAGGCGCCAAACTCCTTCAATAAAAGCAGCACTTTGATTCCTGGTATTGGAGATGGGCTGGCAGGAACTGAGTTCCAACCTCACCACTCCCGCCACTGGTACCGAAGAGGCGGCACACAGTCTTACTCCCTGGCCTATCTTGTTGCAGTTGTTTCTGTCATGGCGGCTGTTCCTTTCCTCATCTTTCTCTGTTTTCAACGCCTCACCAACAAACCAACAAGCCTCTCCTACACAATGAGGAGGCTCGCCGATGACCCCGAAGAAGGTCCCTCCTCGGCATGCAATGTGAGAGCGCTCTACATTTGCTTATTTTCTTTATCGCTGTTATTAAGGGATCGGCATTTGAATACCAGCACGCATGCGCTGAAGAATACTAAGAAAAACATAAATATGCATCCCAAATATGCATTTTTTTGTGCTTGTCCTGTAGTCGTTGCCTGCCGTGTGCATGCTCAACGTTGCTGCGTGGAGATGCATGAATCCATATATCCAATATATTTTATTGATACCCAGTTCGTATCGATATTCTTTGCATTTCAATTTTTGTTTATTTAATCTGTGTTTACTTGGGCAAGTGAAGGTTGGCCAAATGCCGGTGCAGGGTTGACCGGAGGCAACGTTGAACAATTGATCTGCAGTAGTGGGAGGCGTTTGTAGAGGCACCGAAACGCTCCAATAGAAAGGATATGCTCGGTCTTGCATTCATTTTTGCTTAATTTAGTTATACATTCCCTGTCCATTCTCCTTTTATCCTTGCTGCTCTTCCATTACTTGCATGCATTCAACACACATATACTATCTGCATTGATGCTCCTATGCCCGCACTTGATAATGCGTCTATATGCACATGTATATTTGTATGGAATCATAAATACGTATGTACATTTGTACATTATGTGTTTGGCATTCGAAGAGTTAAGCTGTTACGCCATACACTACGGGATCAACTGATATCGCTTGCGAGCAACAATAATGGAGATGCCTCATTTACTCAACTGCAGCAGAAGAGGCAAACTGCATTAAACATGCATCTTCTGTCGGGAATTTACTGTCTTCGGTCGCTTTGCAGCCCGTGAGCAGCCGTTGTCGGCCCTGTAGCTGCCTGAGGCTAAACCCTCAGCTCTAAACCCTAAACCCTAGGGTGCAGCCGTTAAACTCCGAACTTATACCCTATGTAGCGCGGATTTGAGCTCGCCAAGTAATGAGATGCGGTATCGGTTCGGGGTTTGATGCTTGAAGCAGAGGGAATACACCCATTATCCATGTGTCTCCCTCATTGTGGTTCTTAGAATTCTTAAAGGGTATGCAAAAATGGGGGGGAGACTCAACTGCGTTAGAATGGCATCCAATGTTACCGTATGTGATGGTTTGGTGTTAAGCAATAAGTAACAGGGGCGGTAACAGCGTGCGGTGTGGACACAAACGTGCCGGAAGGACCTATGGCGTGATGGCATGGATAAAACAGAAACAGCGAACACGGTGCTTTTGGGGTGCAATAATGCTGAATATTGAAGGAAATGACAGAGGAAGGAGTGTTCAACCGCTAAGTTCCTTAGTCCTTGGTGGTGCATTTCAGGTATTGCCTTCAATAACACATGCCTTGCCTCCTTTGCCTTCAACACCTCACCTACCTCACCCCAAGCATTTCGTTATGCTTGGTCTGCCCTTTTATTTAAATGGGGGTTTGCCCGTCTTTGGCAGAGAGTGGCCGTTTAAAGGCAGAGGGAAAGCCAGCAAATGTGTTATATGCACTGATCAAAGTTGGTGGCTCTCCGTACCTTCTCTATTGGTTATTTCTGTGCTCTTGGCCTATCCGTCTCGACCGACATAAAAACTGAACACCTGGCTACTGCAGCTACGGCTGCTGCTCGTGTATCTACTGCTGTCGCTCCTGCACCTGTGGCTGCTGCTGCTGCAGTAACTGTCGTTTGCTGCTGCAGCACTTGTTGCTGCAGCTACTGTTGTTGGTCCTGCAGCCACTGCTGCTGCTCCTCTCGTTACTGCTGGTGCTCCTGCAGCTACTGCTGGCGCGCTGGGGCTCTGCCTATGCGCATTCAAAGCTGTCCCGGATTGCCCCGAGTGCAACACGCCATTGCACCGGAGAAGCCCTGTCTCTTTTCAGCTGCATTGCCTTCAGTACAGCATTCAGTTCCCTGCAGAATGCATCTCGGGCGGCTTATATTGCTCAGGCAGCTCGCGTTAAGAATGCTGGCCTTAAGGAGCTTAGATTTCGGTAGTGCTGGTACTCCTCACATGAACGTATCCACAGTCATGCCTTGGCAAGTTTGCGGTGTACAGGCTCGGCTACTCAACTCTCATGAGACCTCAGGGTTAAGGGGATATGGCTTAGGGGTTGGGATGCAGACTAAAAGGGTTATGCTTGACACTGCATTCATTGGAGGGTGCTTAGAAGGGGCGTCGATCTGCTGCGTTTGTCCTTTTTTTTAGAGGCGAAGGTGCCAAGCGGCTGTGCAACAGGCCATTTATAGTGTGGGAGCATATACAGTTAATGAGAGCCTACGAGAGCAGGTCAGGCCCATTTCAACGGCTGTTGAATGGACTGAATAACACCAAAACGTAAATGCTACTATAAGGGATTCGTGCAGAAATGAGCAAGGCGCGGTGAGGCGATGTACACTGCAGTGACACATGTATGGGACCTGGGACTGCATGCTACCTGTTTTCTTTTGGGGGACCCTCACTCGCGAAAGTACGCACTTCAACGGGATTTCTTCACGGGGAATCATTGTTTGTGAACTGCTGGGAGTGCAGCGCCGCATCCATAGGACGCCTTCCGTTTGAAGAAAGCTGCTTCAAAGCGTGCTTTGAGACAAAACTTCGTGTTTCATTTTTTCGTATCATGATAAGCTGCTAGCAGAAGCTTAGAGTCTCCTCGGGTGGCGCTGAAGTCCTGAGAGCTCAGCACTTGCTGACAATGCGCAGTGCTAGAACTATTTCACGGCTTCGCGCGCTGCTGTTGTGCATGTAGAGAAATCAGTCTGAGATGGTGATAGCTTATTTGTCTGCTGTCGGATGGCACTAGGCTATCATTGCATCCGCTCTGTTGTTTAAGGTGCCTAGTGATAGGCGAGCTCGCGTTTAGCGTGGGTGCAAATTGTCTATTGCAAGAGTGTCTGGGTCCGCTAAAAAGGATGCGAAATTGGCGGAGGAAATGCATTGAGCCTTCATGACGTAGTGAAGAGAAGAAGATGCTGCATTTACGGAATCCAGGGTGTACACAAAGTTGAGAAGGAAGGGAGCTTGGAAATCCCGTAACGATGGAAAGCTTGCTGTCTCCGTTTGCAGTGCTTGCAAAGCAGCGTTTTGGGTCTTCTGAGATAAGCTCAGGCCTTCCCAGATAGAACGTAGTCGAGCGGCTGCCTAATGGACTGGGCTCTCGTGATGCGCCTTCGCCGATGGTGAGAAAGTGGCTCTTGGAGGTAATGAACGGACTCAGAAAAGCTGACGCCTAAGCTTTACTCCGGAATTTTAACGGGAATATATTCTGCAGCGGCGAATCTGCAGCCGCTATAGGTGCTGCGAATGGGGTTTTGGCCTTCTGGAGAGAATTGCCAAGTCCACTGAGTGGGCCACTCAAATACTGAATGAATCTACTTAAAAGTAGCCTGGACCCTAGAAATCCAGCGAAACTCATTTATAAATGAAGTTGTTGTTCACGGGTCTGGCAGTTTTGATGTGCGTTGCCGCAAACAGTGGCGACTATTCGGAAAGGCGCTGTTCAATAAAGCGTTCGCTTAGGTGGGGATATGACGTGCATTAAACCTCGGTGAGCCCGCTGACGCCAAGCGCATGAGCAAACGCAAGGGAATTGTTTGAGGAGACAGCAAAGAGCGCTACATATGCCCTGAGTGCATTGGGAGATCTCTTTTGTCGAGGTTGGGGGGGAATGCGGAAAGGGCGAGTATGTCCGTCTCTCAAGATACTTGCCTCTGCAAGATGCCACGGCCCTCTGTGGCTGCAGAGGTCCATCTCCAGACGTGTCGGTTTAGGTTGGTAGATTTTGCACTTTTCAGGGGTTCATGCCTATCCAAACATTGTGAAATGATGCGCAGCATTTGTAGGCTGTCCAGTTCCTGTGGAGGTTTGCACGTCCGGGCGCGGGAGCACTCCGCAGGCACCAATGCGGTTCAGTCGCCCTCGTGGGGGATCGAAGGCACGTTGGGAGCGGCCTGATGAATTCCTGTAGTGCATGAAGCTAGGATAAGACATGTTTAAGCACGCGCATTAGGGTCCGAGTATATCCTCCACATTGTTCGCGTTTTGTCACCATATGCATTGTCCCCTTGGCTATCCCTCACATTCAAAACGGCGCTGATGAGCCAAGGGCTGGCCATCTTTCTGATTGGGATGGGCGTGACTGGAGAGCGCCACCAGCATTCGGGCACGAGACCAGTGTATGTATATCGGGCATCACCAGGGGTGCAACAGAATCACAAATGTATCCACTGGCGACGTTGGCAAGCAGAAAATAGCTCTGTGTATGCAAGCGGAGTCGTGGGGGGGCATCACTTGAGCTGAGGACGGGGAATGCTGCCACGCACCGTTGGCAGGTGCTGTTGTGACACCTCAGTGCCTCTATAGGCAGTAGTGATTTGCGGGCTGCTTCGCCTGGCTACGAAGGTGACCACGGCACACGTCCTTTTACTCAAGCGATTGGGTATCAGATAGCAAAACCGGGTGGCGTGGAGACATGGCACGGGGAACTGAGGGACGGTCCAGTCCATGTGCTGACAATGCGGTTGATCCTGACGAAGGATGGGCTACTCAAGTTGTAACCACGTTCGTCTACGACCTTCACACCATCGTTACGTGTCCTGCAGGCCTGAATTAAACAAGGTTGTTCTGGTTGAAAACCCCCGGGCAGCACTTGTGGCAGCATGGAAACGAAAACTCAGTAGCAGTTGCTAATGCTAGTGGTAGTGGTAGTGCTCGCTGTGTGGATGCGCCGAACGGGTCGCTTCCGTTCAACTAGAACAATGGGCGCGCTAATTCCCGTTTCTCCCGTTTCACGCTTGTGAGATGGCATGACCTCTCTGGATGTGTGTGGGCTAAGCGCTTGCTTGCCACGGTAGTAAGCGGCTGTTGTCCTGCTTTGCTAACCGGGAGGCCGGGCAGGCATTGGCGAAGTCCCGCAGTGGCCCTCGTTTCCTCCACAAATAATTAATGCATGGTGTGGTATTCAACTCCAGCGATTCCGCAATGTATGGCGAAGAGGCAAAGCACCATCTGCTGCATCAAGGGTGCGTCTGAAAACGAGACGGGACCGGCTATAGGAGATGCGCCGTTCCCAACCAGTTGAAATGGCTCTGGCAGGCATGCATATGCTATGGAGGCATGTGGATATGAAGATTATAGTTCGTCGTGAGGACAACAGAGCAGAGGAAGTGTCGTTAGGCGACGACCGGGCAGCGCGGTCGGCCGGCGTGGCGTGGGATACCATTGCACCACTGGAGTGTCAAAGCCAGCGATGAGCGTCGCGAATTTTTGGCAACTGCGTACGTTGTGTATGTCCAATGCCCAGGTCTCTGGTGGTACAGGTACGGCAGTGGGGGTTGGGAATGGCATTTTGGGCATGCCGGGAGCACGTGCGTATTCGAGTTAGCGGGTAAGCTAATACGTGCGTCGCCGTCTACTCCCTTCTTCCGTTACGCCACCATGGAGACGTTGGTGAGTAACTGAAGAGACTGCCGCGGGCAGGCGCAACGACATTGGTAAACGTTGGGTCGAATGCGGGGATGGCTAAGCACTGAAGCCGCTGGACGACCGCATCTGCCCTGAAACAGCAGCACCGGAGGACTGTATTTCGGGTGAAGGATAGGCATGGGTTGCGAGCAGGGCTAAGCATTTTGATGATGCATTAGCGACCGCATGTTGAATAGGATTGCAGTTGCTTTGGAGTTGAAGGAATGTGAGTGTTGCATTTGACATTGGGGGAGGAGTGCAGGCGTGGCGTTATTGGAAGTTGGGGTAGGCTGTCGGGTACCCCGTGCATGAGTGCTTGGCGGTGCGTCCACACAGGATACGAGCGTCTGGAGTATGTGCGAGTCTAGTTGATGGCCTAGTGTCGTAGCCAGGAACGGGAGTGGGCATGGCATTTTGCGCATGTGGTGTGCTGAAATGAATTGTGGTTTTGCAGTCGTTGCAGCGGGTGCGTGGCGCTCAATTACCGCCTTCGTATAGGGCATTTATGGGGTGGTTGGCAAGTGGGTGAATGGAGTGTCTGCGACGGGGCCCACTGGCCGGGGCAAGGAAGGTTCCGGCTGTTGGGAATATGTTGTTGCGGTGAAGGGTGTGTGGGACCGCATTTGTGTTGCGAGGGAGTCTTGTTGTAGGTTTGTAATCCGGGTGCCAGTTGAATGTGGATTCCAATCTTGGCTGAACAATTTCGAGGATGCAGTATCGACTGCATGTCGAGGAGGATTGCAGTTGTTTTGGAGTCGCAGAAATGCAAGTGTTGCAGTTGGTATTGGGGGAGGCGTGTAGGTTTGTAGTTGGTGGAGGAGGTAGGATTGGGCTGTGGAGGTGGTGTTCTGGATGGTAGAGGTTGTTGGGCATCGGGATGGGACCGGGCAGGGTGTCGGGTACCGCGCGCATGAGGCCTTTTTTGTTGCGTCGAGGTGGAGGGGGAGCATCGAGAGTGTTTGGAGTTGCGTTCATCAAGCGTATGGACTGTTGCCATTGCTGGCATTGTCGGCAGGGGAGCGAGCGCTTTGCACGGCGTTTTGTGCATGCGGTGTGCACCTATGAGCTGTGAATTCCAGGGGGGCCAGGAAGTACGTTGGAATATTCGAGCTTCTTGTTGTACAGTTGCACGCATTGGTTAGTGAGTAGTTGCACAAAGGGTCGCGCAAATGTCCAGGAAATGCGTGAAGAACGTTTGGGTCCGTCTGAATATGGCGTTGCGTTGAAGGGTGTGTGGGTCCGCATTTGTGTTGCGAGGGGGTCTTGTTGTAGGTTTGTAATTCGGGTGTTGGCGCGGGGTGAGCAGCGAGTACGGCTAAGCATTTTTGATTATGCATTAGCGACTGCATGTTGAGTAGGACTGCACTTGCTTTGGAGTTGCAGGAATGTGAGTGTTGCAGTTGGCTTTGGGGGAGGAGTGCAGGCGTGGCATTATTTGAGGTGGGGGCAGGGTGTCGGGTACCCCGTGAATGAGTGCTTGGCGGTGCGTCGAGATAGGATCCGCGTTTCTGGTGTATGTGCGAGTCTAGTTGATGGTGTATTGAGTGGGCTGGTGTGGTAGTCAGGGCCGGGGGTGGGCATGGCATTTTGCGCATGGGGTGTGCTGTAATGAATTTTGGTTCTGCAGTCGTCGCAGCGGGTG
>CAJFCZ010000422.1:0-11768 GCA_904066245.1 Eimeria sp. OTU-Y | reverse complement strand
TGTGTCCAGGAGCATGCTGGTACAGGCAGTCGCTCAGCATCGAAACATTTGAGTCATGGAGATACACAGCCACAGCTGCCTTGAGGCAACGCCAGGTCAGCCGGAAAGCATGAAGTATCTTTGCCAGTGCATATTGGGGCTTCTTTTCTCTGTCGATATATTTCACCATGATGCACGGCTACTTAGATTGCATCTTGTTAGAAATGTTCGTTTGTACGGACGCATATGCTGGCGGTCGTTTTCTTTGACTAGACGGGGTCTACGGGAGGCAGCAGATGAGGCGCAAGGTATGCGCAGTGGCTTGGCAACTTCGAGGGTGCGCGCAGGAGCAGGAATAAGCAGGTACCCGTTCAATGAGGGAATAAAGCTAGGCTGCATCGATGTTTGTAGGCTACGTAGTCAAGAGTGGTAGCGGAAGTTATATTTTGTTGTGAATCTGCACTGCTTGGGTCGGGAAAGTCGGCTTTGCTTCAGTGTAGCTTTTGGGGGGAAACTTGGATTCAACCGGCACTTACGGGTTGATGGTAGCACGTGCCGGGGTGCGCACCAGAATAATGGAGCATTGTTTAGGCCGCACGGATTAAGAACTGTATGTAACGTTTCGATGTGCCCTTGAAACTTGGCTCATGAAGGTACCTGCACGGCGTAAGGCGTTAGATCAAGACTTTGCAGCACTGCTAGGCAGACCATCAAGGTCGCTAAAGGTAGATGCTCATGTTTCGTGACAATGCATTATTGTGTCCAGCCAGCTATCGCGTACGGTAGTTGCTAATTAACACGAAGGGATAGCATTTTCCATGCCCATGACGGGCAGAAAAGCTTCTTGACGTGCTGCCTGTGGAGATCAAGAGCATACGCAGTTCGTGCATGTTTGCGTGCAAATGTGGTGTGGCAATCCTTTCTGTTGTAAACACGTGCTCCGTGAATTTGTGTGTGTGCACGCATTTTGAATTGGCGTCTGGGCATATGCTCAGAAGGCTGTGTTCGCAGGAGCAATGCGAACAGCGACTCTCATACACGATGACGCCACACATCTGTGCCGAGCCGTTATTATACAATGCACGCTACCGTTTAAGCATTGTGAATGCAGATAACGCCGTGTATTCAGATGTGTGCCCGTTTGTAGAGGGGGGCAAGCACAGACACGGCGAGGCAGGGATCGCTTCGTTGCGACAGTGAGCGTCTGCGGTATTCCAGAGCGCGGGCGGTGAGCCGCCTCTATTTGCACTAGTCGAACAATGCGCACTATTACACAGTGTAAAGAGTTTGGGATAGGAAGCATCTGTCCAGCAAGCTACAAGCGAGATGTGGCGAATGTGAGCTTCTCGACATGGGGACGCGCGGTACGCGAAGTGGGTGAGGCGCTACTTTCCAGAGGACTGCCCTACATTGCATACCTAAGCGAGCACGATATTAGTTTGGTGGCGAATGTTTGGCTTTGTATAACCTATTTAAGTGTTTAGCTTTCTAGTACATGCAAGTAATGAGTGCTTCTCTTCTGCTCGGTCGGATACCGCCTCGACGCAAATGCTTTGCCTCACGGACAGGCAGCAATTGCCCTAGACTTGTGCATTGGTACCATCCTGCATATCGGCACATTCTCAGCAAGCAGGCGACCGTGGACCGGCAAGTAGAGAAACCGGCCACATCGGGATGGCTCTGGCAATGAGAATGCGTAGACCAGCGGAGTATGGGGGCTCGAACGTTTCAGGTGGTATGGGGGCTGCATGAGTTTATCGCATGCGCGCAAATTCATGGCACTGCAGTGTGCACAGAAGTAGGAGCTCGTTGGTTTCGCTGCTCGTACCTGCGTTTGAGAGACGGAACCTGGCATTACAGACTATCTTGGTGAGGCTGTTCGTGCGCAGCGCAGTAGGTAGCGAAGAAAAGAATATACTACACGGTGGTCAGTGTCAAAACGCTCAGTAGTATTGACGGACAGCCCACTAATGTATCATGGCAGCTGTTCTGCCAATAACAGGAATAGCGAATACCGAGTCGCGAGGACGGAGCGACAAACCGGAATTTTGTATGTATTCATAGCGCTTGCAATAACGAGAGCTCAACCCGCTACTTATTCTGCAGGTGCTGGGCGACAAAGCGAGAGAAGAACCCATAGTGCAGGAGACCGTTTCTGGTTTGGAGAGACCATATAAGTTGGCTTCCGTTAGGAGAAGATATATCGTATGAGTTATTCACTGCTGTTCTTGTGGAGCGTGCCTTCTCAGTGCAAACTATTTGTATCATTCTCAGTGAACTGGTGACGCTGTGTCTCTAGACAACAATACGCTGTGGGAGGCAGTGACGACTACGCGACTACTTGTGTCGAACGCTTAGTAGTATAGCAGGCTAGCCGGTGTATGTATATTGGAACGGGAACAGCAAAGTGGGGGCGGCGGCTAACGCCGCGACCAACACTGATTAAGTTAGTATCAATGACGTCTACACAATAGACCGCAAAATCCGTAGCTCAATATGTAGCCGTGCAACATTGGAATCGTATTGCAGGCGAATATATTTATGGTATGGCGAGATTAGCTGAGCTGTGTGGATATGTCACTGAATTGCCCTCACGCTCGCCATCTCAAGGCAACCTGGACATGACACTGCAACATAATAAGCAAAGGCGAGCTGAATGGAGGATCTCGTTCTGCACGCACGCTATGCCTTCGGTACGTCTTCAAAGCTTACAGTTGCCTCGAGCCTTCCACCGAGAAGCTCTGTCATCAGGGCGGGCGATGCAGCCAGATGCATCGTTTCACAGTCGGTATTAGTTGTGAAGTTGGATCGTACTCCCTCTTTGATATCTGCTCCGTCCTCAAAAAGGGGGATAAACAGTATTTGCCGGAGACCAAGGGGCGCTGCATGTGTGGGCATCATGTGCTTACGCAGTTTCTGTGCTTGACTGTACAGTGGGGATGTGGGCAAGCCTTATCTGGAGCTACGGTCACCCTGTGCTTTGCCCAGAAAGTATGCATTTGAAAGCGAAATATTCTGAGGTGCGCCGTTGTGAATAGTGCTACGTCTCTCGGTTTTCTGATGGCATGCATGGATGTATATGTGCATGCGTGGATATTTGTGCCTTTGCAGCGTGAGCAGAAGCAGGGGCTCGTTCAGCTCTGACTGACCATTTTCCGTTTTGGTAACTGAAAGGGAGGGATATTTCGTCGCTGCGGTATGCGTGTGGTAGACAGAGTCTGGTACAAGGTATGATCTTACGGAGTGGGTGAGGCAGCACATGTGCACCGCAGTACGTGACAGGCGGTAGCAACGACTGTGCGGTTATTTGCGGCAAACATTTTGTATTATTGACAGCCAGCCTACATATGTAGGATGCTAGTTGTTTTGCGGCAGATGGGAGCAAAGAACGACGGAGGGCTGCTGACAGCCCGGCCAACGCGGATTTGGTAAATATACATGGCGCCTGGGCAACAGAACGGGCAACCTCTAGCCCATTCTTGAGATGTTGGTGCTCACAAAAGCAAGTGTATCCCTAAGTGCAGGAAGAGCTTTCTGGTTTGTCTAAACCAGAAAGCTCTTCCTGCACTTAGGGATACACTTGCTAAGACACCTAAAGTGTGTGGGAGCAACTCACAAGTGTGTCATTAGTTCCTTGCCGAGCTCGCCGGCAGTGTGTTGATAACTGCCCAGCATGTGAAGCAGAGGCATGCGGGATGGAGGCCCTCCCCACGCGTGTCTGTCATGGTCCCTCATGTATCGTGAACACTTGTACAGCTCTCGTTGAGCCCTTCAGAAGAGGCAATTCGTGAATGATCTCTTGTTAAACTAGCTTCGTCGTTTTATAGCCCCTGTTTGGCGCTGGTTCGTATGCCCTCTATAGAACCAGCTGTGTTTGCTTACACGAGTGTAACCACTATTTGGGAGCCAGTGACCCTGCGTGTATGAGCATAGCATAGCTGGATTTTTCAGCTTGTGCACGTTCGTCTACGGTGACGGTATGGCGAAACCGTCGTTGGCGTTGCAGTCGCGGGCTACCTTGCCCAGAGAGTATGCGGTTAGAAGAGCATTTACTTCATAGACGCGCTGTAGTTGCTACCGTCAACTCTCAGCATTTGGGATAGCACACGTGGATGCACGTGCATGGGTGAAGGGTTATAAATTTCGCAGTTGCAGTTTCACATTGACCGTGGTCTTTCTTGGCATATAGTGGTACTGGGTTTCCCGACGCTGCGACATGAGTCCGCGAGGCTGAGTCTGGCCTTACAAATGATTTCAGTTTATGGGTGACCCAATATTTGTGCTGCACAATGCGTGGAAACAGGCAGCAGAGACTACATTTGTGTCCAACGTTTATGAGCATTGTAGGCCATCAAGTCAGTTGTCATTGCGACAGCAGGGACAGCAGAGGGTGTGCGGCGGAAAGCGCGGGCAACACAGGTTTAGTAAACAGTCAAGACGCGTGCACAAAGGAATGCGGAACCCTTAGCCCATTGTGTGTCAGTTGAGCAACACAAACCGAAGCGGTGCCTGTAGCGCCGGCAGGCGTTTCTGGTTTATCGAGATTACCCAGGCTGTTTGTGGTTCGGAGTAGATGCCATGTAAAGGTCTATCACTGGCTTCCCGTCGAGAGCTATGGGGACTGCATGCATGAGTATCATGGGCCTATGCAGTACGTGCGCTCTCCTCTACGGCCGCGGATCGGCAAGGCATTGGCTGGCGTTGTGATTGCGCGATGCTTTGCTCAGATGGTATGTATTGAGAAACTCACCCATTTGGTAGGCACGGCATGAGTCCTGTACCATTTTGGGCTGTCTGGCGGCCAAGACGTATGTATCTGTCAATGCGAACAGATGTATGGATTTGCAGCGTGAGAAGAACTGGTAACTCGTTGTGAATTAGTGGTGCTATTTTCTGGTATGTGCTGGATCAGCGTGTCTCAGCGCCGCGGTATGTCTCTGCCAGAGAAAGTCTGACATTACAAATAACCTCAATGAATGGGTAACGCCTTATATGTGACCAACTGCAACGGTTCAAGCTTTCTGACGTTTCGGAGATGTGCATGCGTGCATATCTACAGGCTTGCAATGCGAGCAGCCCCCCTATGGCATTGACTCGTAGGGGTCGTCTCTGCGCTGCGAACTGCCTTTCTGAAAGAAGAGGCTGGTGTTAGAAACGATCTCAGTCAACTGGTAAAGCAGTACGTGGGAAGCGCAAGACGTGGTAGGAGGCGAAGACGGATGCGAGGCGTCGTGTGTCACACGTTTATTGATATCGACGTAAAGTCCGGGAATTTATGATAACAGCTATCATGAGAAACACCAGTAGCATAGAGCAGGCGGTGACGGGCAGCTTGCGCGACGCGGAATAAGTAAGCAGTTGCGGCGCCTGCAGGGAAAAACGCGGAACCCGTAACTCACGGAGCAACATTTGCTTAACAGAAAAAGAGATGCGGAAACCATGGCGCGGGCGACTATTGCTGGCTTGGTAAAGTTATCCCTCTGTTTTTGATTCGTAGCGGGCACAATTTCTGTAATTGATCTTCTTCCGCGCCCGGCATAACACGGCTAAGTGTTAAAATGATCTGAACATGTTAGTCAGACCCAACCTGGATGTGCGGCCTCCGTCAGCTCATATGTGGTGGTCCCCATACGGCGTTTAAACGTTCAAACTCTCGTTTGACTCTCAGCAAAAGGTGACTCGACACGGGCGTTGTATCCAGCGAACGTGGTCGTTTTGCCGTAGTCATTGTGCTTGAGATTGGCTCGCTTGCCCTGTTTCCAACCAGTTCCGTCTGCTGATAGGAGTATATGTAGTGTTTGCTGAGAGCTATGTGACCTGCATGCATGAATACCGTGACGTTGTGCAGCTTCTGTGCGCAACCCTACGGCAGAGGTTGGGCGAAGCCGTTTCTTGCGTTGCGATCGCTCGCTGCTTTGCCCAGAAAGTGTGTACTAAGAAGGAAAATCATCCGGTCGGCACGGTGATGAGTACATCATAGTTTCAGGCTGCCTGGTAGCTGGCATGAATTTAGATATGCGTGCAGATTTATGGATTTGCCGAGTGAGAAGAGGCGAGAAGCGGCCAAGGGGTGGTCGTGCTGTAACTTTTCCCGTGCCGGGTCGGGGCTTCTCGGCGCTGCAATATGCTTCCCCGAAGCAGAGCGCAGTGCGTGCAGCGCACTACGTGATGGGAGAAAGCGGCGACTACATGGTGGTTGGTGTCAAACGCGTAGGACCAGTGGGTGCCGGACCAGCTACGTACAACGTGAGTTGTTTTACGGAGAACGAGAATAGCAACAGGTGTACAAGGCCGGCACCCCTGCCAATAAGAGTTCCGTAGATGCTCATTCTACTTGCACAAAAAGACGCGAAGCCCGTCGCCAACAGCGGAGCTGTTGGGTACCATGCATGCCACCTCCCAGTTCAGGAGGTTGTTTGCGGTTTAGTAAGATTAGCTAAGCCTTTTTCGGTTAAGAATGGATGCAATCTTTAGGTATGACATTGATTCTTTCGCCTTCGCCGTTCTACGGAAACTTGTGAGTAGCATTCCAACAAAGTAGGCAGAGGCAGCCAGTTATGCCCTCCGTCTGCACGTATCCCATGGCTTCCATGCATGCTTAGGGCATGCCGAACCTCTTAGGGCTTTTACTTCGATAGGGAAGTCCCATGCAGACCGGTGAACCGTTTGGCCGTCGGCGTAAGGCTTGCACCTGCCTGCCTCGTTCGCCCACGCTGGGGTATGCTCCGTCTGCCGAACGGAATATATACAACACTTAGTGGACCTCTAGGTGACCTGCACGTATGCTCATATACGCATCGGTTTGTGGGTGCGCGTCTAAAAACAAGGTGTGGCGACGCTTTCTCCGGAGTTTCCATTGTGCGCTTCTTTGCCCAGAAAGTATTTTCTTTGAGACACATTTATTCGGTCGGCAAGTTGTTATGAATACAGTTCCGTTTCAAACGTTCTGGCCACCGGCGTGGGTATATTGTATATGTGCATGCTTGCAGGTTTATGAAAATGGCAGTTTGAGCAGTGAGAGCCCGTTTTACGTTGACCTTGCTCTTCGTCCGTACGTACGATGCTCCGGCAGTTGAAAGGGCTTCTTTGAAACAGCGGCCAACATTACAACCTTCTCAGTGGAGTGGTGTTGCTGTATCGCTGCAGGAGAATATGGTGTGGGAGGCAACAGAGCCTAATCTATTACTTGCGCTGAACGCTTAATACTATTGGAGGCCAGCCTAGGTTTGTGTAATGGCAGTTGTCATGCGGATAACGGGAATAGCAAAGTGCAGGTAGCGGCTGGCGGCTCGACCAACACGGACTAAGCACGTACACAAGACGCTAGCACAGCATCACGCGAAACCCGTAGCTCATTGTTTAGCTGGGTAGCACAAAAGAAAGTTGATCCCATAATGCAGGCTGATGTTTTTCTGGTTTGGAGGGATCCTCTGAGCCACTTGTTTCGCTCGGAGTAGTTGCAGTTCATGGGTTTGCCACTGCGTTTGGTTCGAGCTCCGCATCGAAGGGCAAAACGATCGTGACGCTCAAATATAATCAGGAAAGGTGGGAGGGGTGCTGGTTTTCGGTGTGTCCGCACGTCATGGTTTCTGTATGTCGTCAAAGCTTGCACTTGCCATGGGGTTTTCAAAATAGAGCTATTTGATCAGGACGGCAGAAGCAGCCAGACGCGTTGTTTTGCAGTCGGTATTAGGCATGAAATTGGCTCGGCTGATCCATCTTAAAACTGCTCAGTCCGACAAAAGGAGGATACGCAGTACTTTGCGGATGTCTATGGGCCCTAAATGCGTGAGCATTATGTGTGTGTGCACTTTGCGTGAGCGCCGCTTCTGCCGCGGTGTGGAAACGCTTACTCTGGAGTTGCGGTCGCTCACTGGTTTGCCCAGCGTGTATGTACATAAAAGTGCATTTGCTTGGTCGACTCGTTGCAGTAGGTATTGCCATGTTTCCGACTTACCGAGAGCATGCGCTGATGTAGATGTGCATGCGTACATATTTGTAAAGTTGCGCGTTGAGTAAGGGCGGGACCCAGTTTTGCAGTGCGCTTGCTCTGCTGCTGTACTCCGACACTTACTGGGACATGGTGCTCCGGGGTTGCAGAGTGCTTCCTGGAAACAAAAACTGGTGGCGCTGGGCATGTTCACGGCAATATGTTGTGGGAAGCAGTAAGGACTACAAGGCTGCCTGTGCCGAACGCTCATTAGTATTGCAGGGGAGCTCCGCTATGTATGGTGGTAGTTACTTTGCGGAATAATATCGGGAATAGCAAAGTGCTGGCAGCGGCTGATTGCGAGACCAATACAGATTATGCAAGTAATGACGCCTACGCAACATCACGCGAAACCCGTAGTCAATGCGTAGCTGGGTAATACTGAACCCGTAGTACAGGCGTGTGCTCTTCATGGTTGGCGAGATTATCTGAGGTGTAGGTTTTGTTCAGTATAGGCGCAGTTCACGTGTTTGTCACTGCTTTTGTCCAGAAATCGGCGTAACACGGTAAGGTGATCGTCACTTTCAAAGATAAAGGGCGAAGACGAGCAGGGTGAAGGCTCACGGTCTGCACGCACGCCGTGGACTCCGTACGCCTTTTGAGCTTGCGACTGTCGTGTTTCCTGCAATAGAGGGCGATTCGACTAGGACGACACCTGAAGACAGATGCATTGTTTTGCCGTAATTGTCGAGTCTGCGCTTAGTTTGCGTGCACTTGCTGAGGTCTCCGTCTCGCCACTTCCAATATACGCAGTAGTTGGCCGAAACGTAGGCTGTCTGTATGTTCCAGCATCATGTCATTATGTAGTTTGTTGGCGTCTCTATGGCCGCGGTATATCGAACCCGTCCATGACGCTTGAATCAAGCACTGCTTTACCAAGCAAGTGTGCTGTCATAAACGCATTTATCTGGTTGTGGTATTGATATGGGTGCTGTCAATTTCCAGGCTCCCCGATAGAAGACACGGATGTTTCTGCGCAGGCGTGCACATACATGGGCTTGCAGTGCCGGAGGAAGCGGGACCTTGCTTCGCATTGATCGCGGCCTTCTTTGGCATGTGCTTTGGCTGGGTATTCGAGCGCCGCGGCATGTCTTGCCATGCACAGTCTGACATTGCAGATGATCCCAGTGAACTGGGGACCGAGCCATATTTAAAACGTAATATGAAGCAGGAGGTAGCGACGACGAGATGTCATGTGTCAGTTGTTAAGTGGTATTTTCTGGCAGCGTGATTTTGTGTATGATGATAGTTGTTATTCGGGAAAATGGTACTCGCTCGGGGTTGGCCGCGGCTAATAATTTGACCGGCAGGGGTTAAGTTTGTACACATGGCGCTAGCATAAAACAATGCGAATCCATCAGGTGGTTGTCTATTTTGGAGAAGCAGAAAGAAAGCGGAGACCGTAGAGCATGTGGTTGAATTGTATTTGTCGAAGACACCTAAGCTTCGTTCGTTTCGTGAACACAATTCATGAATCAGTCAATAGTGTGCGTTTGAGTTCGGCGTCGGATGGCAAACTGTCCACAGCATTCGAAGCAGAGGCAACCGGGATGCAGGACCTCAGTTTGCAAGCACATGATGTTTCTTCTACGTCATGAACTTTTTCGCTTCTCGTCGTTTTTGGAAAAATGCGACGCTCAGCAAGGACGCTCCACGCAACCAGCTGGATTCCTTTGCAGTTGATGCTGAGGGCATACCTGTTTCGGTTGCCTGGCCGGAATTGGGTAAGCCTGCTGATAGGGGTGTACGCAGTTGTCGGTCGGAAGCTGGGAGTTCTGATTGATTGGGCATCGTGGAGTGAATTTGTCTGCGCTGGCTTACGGGGGTGGTGTGGCAAAGTGTTCTCTGGCGTTACAGTTGTACACTGCTTTGCACAGCAAGTATGCACTCAACAATGCATTTGTCTTGGTTGGCGCGTTGTTATTCGCACTAATAGGTTTCATTTCTTCTGATACCCGGCATGGGTGTATACGCACTTGCGTGCAGAATTGTAGGTTAGCACTGTGAAACAGTTGGGAGTGTTTTGCGTTGGCTGTGCCTTTCTTTGGTACCTATGAGAGCAGGGGAGTGCAGCGCTGCTCGATGGGCTTGCGAGGCAGAGTCTGACATTGCAGATTATCTCACTGGGCTGGTGACGCAGCAGATTTGCAACGCAGCCTGTAGCAGAAGAAAATGATGTTTTGTGCCAGTGGCATGGTGCTGTTGAAGCCCAGGCCGATAATGCACAGTGTTGATCGGTATTCGGAAGACAGGACCAGCAAAGGGCAAGCAGCGGCGAACGGCTGGGCTAGGACGGAAAAGGCAAATGGGCCTGACGGCTGTTTGAAGGAAGCTCGAAAGCCCTAGGCCATTTTGTATTACTAGTGTAGCACAAAGGAATGCGAAACCAGCTTTGGAGGCTGATGGTTTCAGTTCGGCAAGACTTTCTGGCCTACGCTTTTTATTCGGGGTAAGTGCAGTGTATGAATGCGCCACCCGGTTCGCTCAAGCACGGAACTGCACAGCAAGCTTCTCATAGTAGTCCAGCGAACCGGAGAGAGGAAAGCGGGAAGCACTTCCTCTGTCTACACGCCCGCCATTTGTTCCATACGCCTTTTGACCTTGCGATTGTTGTGGGTCCTTCACTACAGGGCTTAACAAGGACGCCCGATGCAGTCAGATGGATAGTTTCGCAGTTGTGACTAGGCCTACACAGAGTTAACTTGCCGTCGTTAAACTCAGCTCCTGTCTGCCCATAGTAGTATTTGCAGCAGTTTGCGGAAAGCTGGGGAAATTCGCATGTAAACGTCGTTTGCTCACCCATTTCGTGTGAGCGTATTTACGGCGGGGCCGTGGCGAAGCGCTCCATGACGCTTGAATCAAGCACTGCTTTACCAAGCAAGTGTGCTGTCATAAACGCATTTATTTGGTTGTGATGTTGATATGGGTGCTGTCAATTTCCAGGCTCCCCGATGGAAGACATGGATGTTTCTGCGCAGGCGTGCACATACATGGGTTTGCAGTGCCGGAGGAAGCGGGACCTTGCTTTGCATTGATCGCAGCCTTCTTTGGCATGTGCTTTGGCTGGGTATTCGAGCGCCGTGGCATGTCTTGCCATGCACAGTCTGATATTGCAGATGATCCCAGTGAACTGGGGACCGAGCCATATTTAAAACGTAATATGAAGCAGGAGGTAGCGACGACGAGATGTCATGTGCCAATTGTTAAGTGGTATTTTCTGGCAGCGTGATTCTGTGTATGATGATAGTTGTTATTCGGGAGAATGGTACTCGCTCGGGGTTGGCCGCGGCTAATAATTTGACCGGCAGGGGTTAAGTTTGTACACATGGCGTTAACACAAAACAATGCGAATCCCTCGGCTGATTATCTATTTTAGAGAAGCAGAAAGGAAGCGGCTAGAGCAGGCGGGTGATTTGCATTTGTCAAGAGCGCCTAAGCTGGCTTTCAATAATTAAAAAATAGCTTAGGCGTTCTTGACAAATGAAAACCACCCGCCTGCTCTAGGATATGCGCTTCCTTTCTGCTCCTGCAGAATAGACAACCAGCTGAGGGCTTCTCACACAAGTAATGGGTGCGTCAGCAGTTTGCGTTTGAGTTCGGTGTCGGACGGCAAGTTTTCCATAGCACTCCAACATAGTAACCAGAAACAGCTGGGATGCATGCCGTGTCTCTGCATGCATGTGGCGATTCCGCATGCGTCTTGAGCGCTTGCGAGTCTCAGTGATCTTCTACACATAAGCAACTGGACAGCGGCCCCTTATGGTACCAGCTGCTTCGTCTTTCAGTTTGTAATAATCCT
>CAJFCZ010000421.1:0-13205 GCA_904066245.1 Eimeria sp. OTU-Y | reverse complement strand
GTTGCTGCTGCTGTTGTTGCTGCTGCTGCTGTTCCTGTTTGCAAACTGCTGGGCACCGGGACCTACGACACCGCCTCTATCCCTGCTTCTCTGCCCCAACCTCCAGAGAGTTGGGTTGGGCAGGATCGCGTCCAGCTGAGACAGTGCTGTTGCCTTCTTGCTGCTGCTGAATGATCCTCGCGTTTGTTGCTGCGTCTTGCTGCTGCTGCTGAATGATCCTCGCGTTTGTTGCTGTGTCTTGCTGCTGCTGCAGAAGCAGCGGTAGCCGCAGGTCCTGCTGCCCCTCCAGGGCATAGAGCAGCCCCTCAGAATGAGCAGTGGCTTGCTGCAGCTTTCTAAGGAACCGCAGCAGATCGTCTGTCTCCCCAGCAGAAGCAGTAGCAGCAGGGTAGCACGAGCACAGCCCCTAACGTACGTAGTCGCAGCAGAGGGTGTTGTGTTCTACACAGTCCCCCTCTCGTCTAGCCCTTGCTTTACAATAAGCTAGGAAGGAAGAAACATCATTTCAAAACGAGAACCTTCTCAAACGAGGGCTGCATAATAGTCAGTTTCAATAATACTTCCCTTCATACTCCCCTTTGGGGCTCCTCACCAGCTCGCCGCCTGAGGTTATCACGGATCGGTGAGCAATTTTTGTCTCCCGGTGTAGTGCCGGGCACTACACTGTACCGCCTTAAGCTCCTAAATTGGGTAGAAAGACCGTAATAATCGAATAACGGAAAGTTAATAAGGCCGTTCGTAGAATCGACGCAGCCAGCTGCGGATGGCTAGCACCTAGGTCCGAAGGCCGGGTTGCTACTCACTGCTGCGATGCACGCAGCTACCACCCACCACCCGCGGCTCCACGGACGAGCGCCTCAGTGCGCCGCACAGGGGCACTGCGGGCGGTCAGTCAGTCCGATTAAATCTTCGGTTTTTTGGCCATTCGCACGGCCTTTTCCGTTTACTATTCGAAACTAATTATATTTTATGTCGTAGGAGCAGCAATCCGGACTAGAAACTATTATGAGACAGCAGAACTAGGAAGTGGCTATGTAGCCTGGGGCACTCTTCCGTGTACAGGTCCCCCCCGGCGTACAATTGGGGGCTGTTCCGGGAAGGAATGAAATACACTAGAAATAAAAGAACCAGGCAGTAAACTTTTATTCCCAACTAAATCTCCCATTTTCCATTGAACCAGCAGGGACCTCAGCATCCAACGACTCGCCATGCACCCACTCGAAGGAAAGGTGCTACGACCACAACTGGGCGCGGCGCTGTCTAGTTTGGCCGCATCCCTCCGATAAGCTACCGGATACCTCAAGGAACCGAAGGGAATGAAAACAAGTCGGGATCCCGGTCTTTCCAGCACCGGGGAGGGCCACTCCGCTCCTCGGGATAGGGACTACGACGCAGAGGGGCGCAAGGAGCAAGTAGCAACTTATGGCAAGTTGGAGTCCGAAGTGGCCGGCCTCCTTACTCGAGTGGCCACGCAGATAACCTCAGGGAATAGATCCACCTCCCGGAGGATATTAGGGAGCGAGGACCGAACTAACAACCGAATTTTCCTTGACCTGGCGGAGCAAGAGTTGCTCGACCTGGAGATAGGCAGATCGGATTGGGGATAAGAGCTGCGGAAATACCTGACAGGCGACGCCCTAAGATACTAGTCGTATATGCACCACACCGGGACGCCATTTACCCACTGAGATGAGGTGTGCCAGCATCTCTGTACGCGGTTCGGCAACTTGACAAGGGACAAGACGGTGGAGAAGGTGGCACAGAATGAGTGGCAAGGTGGCCACCACGAATACTCATCGCGGTTTGCATCCATCGTGGCCTAGGGCGTGATTCTGCCACCTGAGGATCTGGTGGGGTTCTTTCTGGCGAACCTCCCGGAGGATCAACACCGGGCTTAACTCTCCGGGGAACGAGAACCTTCGCGACCTGGCAGGCAGCTGCCTCAGCGTCTGCCGACACTCAGGCACCTTGGAAGGTCACATGCGACGCGCGGCTACGATGTCGGCATGAGCTGGCGGAGGCAAAGCGTAGATTGGAGAATAGCGGGCGGCAAGGAAGCTCGCGACGGTCAGGAAACAGTGGGCGGCAAGGAAGCCCACGGCGACCCGAAAACAGTGGGCGGCGAGGAAGTCCACTGCGGTCACCAGGTAGGAGAGGCGACCTAAGGGATGGAAATGCACCAGCCCGATGCTGGGAGTGCCGAGGAAAGGGAGACCTCGGAAGGGGCTGCCCACTCCGCAATGGCGCACCTAGGCGAACAGGGCAGACGTGCTCCAGGTTCGGGGGACGGGACCATTACGCCAAGGAATGCGCAAACCGGAGGGAGACGCCCGGGCGGCTGGGGAGGCGAACCCCACCCCCCACCAACACGAGCAGTGCTGAGGGAAGCTGCCTATCAAACGAGAGACCCTAGGCGATAAGGGATATGACAGTGCTAGGCAGACGAAGCTCACAGGTGGTAAAGTGTGTCTGGTGGCCATCGGGCCCAACGCCATCTCAGTCTTCCCCCACTGGAGGCAGCGACTCTTCCCGGAAGGGAGGCGGAATACGATAGGCGAAGACAACGGACAGACTCCCGTGACCACGGAATGGTCCCCTTATGAGTCCCGGGCAAGCGGAAACGGGAACTCTAAACGGAAACTCACACAGGAGGCCTCGCGGCAGGAGGCCCCGCAGCGGAGTGAGGAAGAACGGGCAGCGGACTAGGCTTGGTGGCTTGGTGGCGTGCTTGTGAACGGACTCACGAGGACTACGGATCCCTATGTGGCACGGGGAAGACGGCGGTGCTGCAACTTGAGATTGTCGGGCACGAATGCGAGGGGCTGCTCGACACGGGGGCGTCGTGCAGCTTTATTAGACCGGCAGCAGTAGAACGACTGGCGCTGAGGGTGCGTATCCTACCTGAGGCGTGTTCATTTACGGTTGCCAACGGAGAGGTTCTACGCATAGACCGAATAGTGCCACGGCTATTCATGCTCTGTGAAGGGGATTGTTTCACAGGGGATTTCCTAGTGGGGCCGATACCTTATGATATTATCTTTGGAGTAGACTGGCTTGTCAACCATAAGGTGGCGTGGTATTTTCAATCGGAAAGCTCCGGACGTATGTGAACGGACGATGGTGTGATCTGCCGGTTCAGCGGAAGGATCTCAGACCCTCGGCGGAAGCACCGGCAACTCCGGAGCCGGCGAAGGCCTCAGCAGACCGCGCCTTGAGGCTCAGCGGAGAGTCTACTGTACTAACCGTGCACTACATAAACCCTAAACCCTAAATGTAGTCCACGGGCCCTACAATGGATCCGCCAAGAGGCCCCTAGAGGCCACTGCTAGGAAGGGTTTATAAGCTCACCTTAGGCTGAAATAAGGCTTGTAGGGCGCGATTGTCTAGCAGCTGGCCCTTGGCTTGGGACTGGCAGAGGTGCCATCTGCGTAGCTGAGGCAGTTACTGTAATGCCTGGCTGCTTCTAAGTCCCCCGCGCGGGACCTGCTAGAATACCGTAGTACGTAGCGAATACAAGCTGGATCTATGGTGCTAATCGTTCCTAACTATACAACGAATAGTGTCGTGGGCAAATATTAGAGTAAAATAGTTCACCGAGGAGGATTCCTCGCCAAATTCTGTTCGCCCCATGCTTGGCGGCCGGCGGTGCCGGTACATAGAACCGTGGGACACGGGCGTGGGGCCGCCGCGCTACGGCCCGCCAGCGTTACCGCGGTGACTTTGCCTCTAGCGAGGATGTCTGCTAACCTCGGCTAGCTACCTCAACCCTACGATTTGGCTTATTAAACTTGTATTATTCGAACATTATTACATAATTTTAGTCTTTTCTGCCCACTAGGTGTCTCAGGCGGTGCATTGTAGTGCCAATGCACTACAACCTCCCCCTTCGGCTAGTACTTTCTTCCCAACCCTTGAAATTTCCTTCCCGTTGTCTTCCTTATTCTCCCTCCTTTATCCTTCTTTGCCGAATTTAGTTTTTCTTCCCTCACTCTGTCTTCCTTGTCTTCGGATCTCACTTTTTCATCTTCCCCTTTTCTTTGAGGTATTGTATCCCGAAATACACGCTTCCCACGATCCTAGCTATTCCCTTTGAGTCAGACGAATTCTTTGGTGATGTGCATCGTGCTGGCTCATACTTCTTTGGCGCAGGTTGTGAGCTGTCTTCTGCCATGAGTGGTGCGGCTGCCGGAGGTTGCCGCTCCACTCCTTCCCCGCGAGAGAAACGTCGCTGGTGAAGTAGACGCTGAAATGGTGGCGTTAGAGCTGGGGGCGACGTCCGGGAGTTCCAACTGTGCTTTCCGTGCTCGCCGGAGGTGACGTCGCCAAGCGCGAAGGACGGCGGGGCAGTTTGTAAGGTTGCCGGATGGTTCCCAGGTCGCACGATCCTCAGGAGCGCCCCGCCACTTGACGAGATACTGAGTGGCTGTGCCAGATCAGCGTTGAGCAAGGATATAATCGACCTCATAAACATCGGTGGGACGGCCCTCTTGATCAGCCACCGGGAGCCAACCGATAGATGCTTCCTTGGATTTCATCTGTGGGTCGCGCGGGCGGTCTGGAGCCAGCTGGGAAACGTGAAAGACCTTATGACACGTGTACGTGGGGGGAAGTGCGATGCGGTAGGCGACTTGGCCTATCCGCTCCAAGATAGGGAAGTGTCCACGGAACCTGGGATCGAACTTGGAGCATTGGTTGAGTCCCAGAAGGTTGCGATTGCTGATCCCGACCCGAACACCCGGCTTATACCGCACGTCTCATCGGTGGGTGTCAGCGTGTCGTTTCTGCTGCCACTTCGCCTTAGGGATGTGGCTCTGCGCGCCGTCATATAGCTGCTGGAACAGTTTCGTCATGGGCGGGGTCAGGGTCGGCGCGAGTTTGCCGATGACATCGAGATCGGCGGCTGTGATGGGGTTCTGTCCTATTAAAACTTTGAACGGGCTAAGCTCAATTGAAGAATGACTGGTGGTGTTATAGGCAAGCTCGAGCGCCGGTAGCAGACGCTCCACTCTCGTTCGTCCGTCTGGATGTACGTAGGGAGCATCTGCTCTAGCGTACGATTGACACGCTCGGTCTGACCGTCTGATTGCGCATGGTAGGGAGAAGACATTGCCGTTTGATCTGAAACCGATGGCAGAGCTGCTGTCATAACTGGGATTGGAAGCGGAGATCGCGGTCGGAGTTGAGGGTGTCAGGGAAACCATGGTACCGAATCAGTCTATCCGCCAGGAGTTCGACTGTGCCCGCAGTAGGAGCCGACTTCTTCGTGGGGATAAAGTGCGCCATTTTGCCGAGGGAATCCACGATGACGAGAATGCTATCATGGCCTCGAGGGGTAAGCGGCAGATCCGTTATCAAATCAAGGCTAACGTGGCTCCAGCGGCGAAAAGGAACGAGAAGCGGTTGAAGCAGGTCTGCCGGCTTTTCCGATAGATCTTTGGACGCTCGGCACTGCATGCATGACTCAACATAAGCGGCCGTGTACGCCCGCATTCCCGGCCAATAATACAGTTTGCTGAGGGATAGGAATGTCTTCTTTTCTCCACGGTGTCCAGCGGTAACGTGATCGTGGTGGCGGTAAAGAATGTGGGATAAGAACTCTGGCAAGCTGGGGGCGCAAATGCGCCAAAGACCGTTAATGCAGGTGCGCAAGTAGGGGCGACAGAACTTAAAGGTGTAGCGGCAGCCTTGCAACTGGTGGAAGAACTCCTCCCCGCCGTGCTGCCCGGCAACTGAGAAGACCTCGCGGAAAAGGGGACAGTGAGGATATGCGTCTTCCCAGCGTTGGGGCGTCAGATATTCCGGCGCAGGCGACGTTGCAGAGGTGAGGGCCTCTGTTTCTAGCAGGGACGCCTGACCGGAGGACGGCGAGGCAGGGGCGACCGCGGTTCTGGGGATCGCTGGTGTTAGCTGGGATTGCGGGTGGTGGCATTGCCTTCGACACTACCGGGAGGGTGACAGGAGCCGAAGCCACCGGATCTGTGGGAAGGGATGACGCTGCAATCTTCCTCGGCCGAGTCGGACGCAGACCCGCCACCTCGCGGAAATCTCTAGGCACAGTTCTGGTGGAAGAGCGGGTGGAACAGCGGGGGGTCGCCGGCGGTTCGCACGGCTGCAATAAGGTAAGGGAGGCGAGTGTTGGAGGAGAGACCGAAGTCGAGGACGCGTACTGCAGGTGTCTAAAAAGCGCATCAGCTACCTTGCTATGAGCTCCCTGGAGGTAGGTGATGGTCAGGTCAGGGAACTCTGCCAGGAAATCCGACCATCTTGCCGTACGCGCTCGCAGGGGTTTCTGTGTGTTGGTGCGTTGTAGGTACGTCAGGGCCTGGTGGTCGGTGTATGCGGTGACCTTAGCGCCACGGAGGAGATGTCGCCACTTGTCGAGAGCGGAGATGGGCGCGAGGAGCTCCTGGTCGTAAATGGAATACTTCTGATGGGCTGGGCTCATAACCTGGCTAAGGAATCCTACCGGTTTGCCGTCCTTCTTAAGAACGGCTCCAAGAGCATAGCCGGAGGCATCCGTGTAGAGGGAATAGGGTCTAGAGAAATCGGGAACTTGCAGGGTGGTGAACTCGGCGAGGAGACGTTTCAGCTGGCGCACAGCGGATGTGTGTTCCGGTCCCCAAGCAAAGGGCGAGTCCTTACGAGTCAACTCTACCAATGGTCGTGCTGTGTCGGCGTATCTAGGCCCCATGAACATCCAACAGTAGTTGACAGTTCCCAGAAACTGTCGAACCTGTGTTTCATTCGTGAGGACATCTGGCCACAAGAGGATCGCCTCTGCCTTGTCGGCTGCGGGCTTGATACCAGAGGCTCCGATGCTATATCCCAAATAAGTAAATTCCTGCTGCCCAAACCTGCATTTTGACAGCCGTGGGTAGAATTGGTGTTTCAGGAAGATGCCGAAGACCTGCTGTAGGAGCGTAACGTGAGCTTCCAAGGTCGAGCTATAAATGAGGACATCGTCTAGGTAGGCAATGACGCCACGGCCAAGTGACAGTTGGAGGTACGCGTTAATGTTAGCTTGAAACGTGGCAGGTACTCCTTTGAGACCGAAGGGCATGACCTTGTACTCGAAAAGACCCTGTACCGAGCGGAAGGCCGTTTTCCATCTGTCCTCCCGCGCCATGCGAATTTGGTGAAATCCTGCCTCCAGGTCTAAGGTGGAGAAGTAGGCGGCGCCTCCAATCATTTCCAATACAGTCTGCACATTTGGCATCGGGAATTCAGGAGTGATCGTAAGTGCATTTAGCGCTTGATAGTTAACGACCATTCGCATCTTCCGTGCGCCAGATCCATCATCACGTTTGTCGACCATAATCGTAGGAGCGCAGATCGGCGAGTAAGTTGGGCCAATCCATCCCTTAGCGGTTAGGCGTGCTATCTCCTTGGTGTGATAAGATACCTGGCCAGGAGGCATCTTGTATATCGGTGGTCTAGTCGGCAATCTGCCGGGTAATAGAAGGATTCGATGATCGTAGGGTCGCTTGGGGGGCAAGCCGTCGGGCAAGCTATCAGGGAATAGAAGTCGATGCTGTCGTAAAACGGTGAGAATCAGTGGAGGCAGACGGAACGCCTCGTGACCCTTAGACCAGGTGTTGAATTCAGTGTATTGCAGCTTAGCTGTAGGCCAAGGAGAGTCTTCTGAATCCGTAGTTGTTGGTGGCGACGCTTCGACAGGCTTGGCTCCTTGATCGACGTGTGTTACCCGCAGGTGCTCCACAATTGCGCATAGAAGAGGACCCTGGCGCTCGATGGGGACGTGTACTACTCGATCAGGCTCAGCCTCAGGCAGGACGACCACGCACTGCAATCCTTCCAGGGCACGGTTTAGAGCCGCTGTGTCCTCTCGCGCCTCCCTTAATATGTCCTTTATTCTTACGCGGTCACCAGCACGGTGTCTGAGTTTGTAGCGTTTGGTGGGCGGTCGAAGGAGAACGGCAGCTTCTTCCGCTGACATTCTGGCAACTTGCCTGGCCAAATCATCATACGCATGGTCCGCTGCGGTCTTGGCTGGTTCCGCGGGCGTTCGAGTGCCCTGAGTGGGGTCGCTATCCTTTCGCTGGACCGGCAGGTCACACCACCGCCCGTTCACGTAGGTCCTGAGCTTATCCGACTGGAAATACCACTCCACCTTGTGGTTAACGAGCCAGTCTATCCCAAGAATAACTTCGTACGGTATGGGCCCTACCAAGAAGTCCCCTGTAAAGCACTCTCTTCCGCAGAGCATAGACAACCGTGGCACCACCCTATCGATCTGTAGAACTTCTCCATTAGCTACGGTGAAGGCGTATGCCTCAGGTAGGAAGCGCACCCTTAGCCCCAATCGCTCCACAGGGGCCAGCCGGATAAAGCTCCTCGACGCCCCCGTGTCGAGTAGCCCTTCGCACTTATGCCCCACTATTTCGAGTTGTAGTATGGCCGTCTTGCCGCGGTATTCTTGTGTTCGTTCCGAAGCATCCCCCTCTTGCCACCATAACCACCCAGGTAGTTCCACTGTTCCATCATTGCCGCTGCTCGTCAGGCTCTCCTTCCGCACGCCCTCTCCGTTAGCTTGCGCACTCCGTCCATCTCGTATCTGCTCGCTCCCAACCTCCGGTGTTCCCCCATGAGCCGATTCGTCGTCTATCGTGTTCCTGTGGCTCCCCCTGTGCTCGTTCACAGCCATCATCGTCCACCCTGAGGCCGTTCCTTCCCCTCCGTTCAACGCTCTCCCGCCATCGCAAACCGACTCGCCGTTCAGTAGTAGTGCGCGTCTCTGTGGGAGGGAAGCAGCCTCTCTCTGTTCATTCCCAACTCGCTCCCTGCCAGTCCTGGACAGGGCGTCGGTCCCTGTCACAATCGAGTGGTCCCACTCGGTTTCCCCATCGAGCGTGCCCTGTTCCCCTTCCTTGACGTCTCGCTGCCTCCGGTTCGGGGAGACTAAGATGGCATTGGGCCCGGTCGCAGCCAGGCTGCCGTTGCCACTGGTTGGTTTCCTTTGCCTAGCTCGTTCGTCTCCCCTAACGTCTAGGCCTGCTCGTTTAACCGGTCCGCTGACGCGTTGCCATCCGTAAGCGCTGGTACAGTGCTCTGGCCCTCCTGTCGTCCCGAAGATGCCTATAGGGGTATTGAGCAGTTCCAGGCATGGTCCCTTCCTCCGCACCTTGTGCAAGTTTCTCCCTTACGTCTGGTTGCACCGTTTCGGAGTGGGCAGTCCCTTCCTAAGTGGCCCTTCCCCGAGCACTCGTAGCAACGGGCCGAGGTGTTCTCGTCGGTTATACTGCCCCTTCCCACCGCATTTCGTCGTGAGGTGTTCGTATACCCGCCCGGTCCTAACCGTCGCTTCGGATTCGCGAATTCCTGCTCATAGCGCAACCTCTTCGCGCTCCATGCCTCCCAGAGTGTTGCCCAAGCATTCAACGCAGAGGCGGCCACTTGCGAATCCCGGAAGTCCCGGGTTCCTTCTCGAGTGAGTTTGGCGCATATCTAAATCGGTATGTTCGTAGGGAAGCACTCCACTAGATCCTCCGCCGGTAGTGTTTCCCCTTGGGAGACAATATCTGCGAAGCGTGCAGAGTACTGAGTATGGTCGCCCCACCACGTGTTCCAGGCCATCCGCTCTAGCATCTTGTCGCGGGACATGCTACAGAACCGTGCGCATAGTTTCTCTCGTACGAGCTGCCAATCCGATAATTCCGTCCCCGAATGTTGCATAGGTTGCCAATGCACCATAGCCTTGCCCGTCATATATTTCGGTAATTCGTATCCCCACTGCTCTTCAGGAATGCCCAGTTCCCGACGTTCCTGCTCCACTAGGCAGAGGAAGGCGCGTGTGTTGCTTTCATCGTCCTTCGCCACGATTCTCCTACTACTTCTGCTGGTGCACCGCCTATATGCGTGCTGCTCTGTCCCAACCCTGAGAACGTTGGGCTGGGCAAGGTTGTGTCCCGCTGACAGAGCGCTGTTGTCTTGTTGCAGGGGCTGGACGATCCTCGTGTTTGCTGCTCTGTCTTGCTGCTGCTGCAGAATGCAACAGCAATCTCTTGTGCTGCTACCGCTCCCGGGCATGCCACACCCCCCTGGACGAGCAGTGGCTTGCTGCAGCTTCTCAAGTAACAGCAGCATGTCTCCTGTCTCCCCTGCAGCAGCAGAAGAAGCAGCAGTAGCATCAGGGTAGCACTCCAGCAAAACCCCTAACACCGTGAGCCTACGTAATCTCGGCAGAGGGTGTTGTGTACTACGCAGTCCCTCTCCTGTCTAGCCCTTGCTTTACAATAAGGTAGGACGGAAGAAGCACCACTTCAAAACAAGTACTTCCCTAAATTTGGGCTTATTAATGGCCAGTTCCAATAATCCTTCCCTTTACACTTCCCTTTGGGGCTCTTCACTGGCTAGCCGCTGCAGACTATCTTGGACCGGTGAGCAACTTCTGTCTCCCAGCCGCATGCTGCTATTACTAAACTTTGGGGGATTCGAACTACACACCTGTGCAGCAGGGAAAACACAGCTACAAACCTTAAGAGATAATTTTTATTGCTTTGTTCTGTGAAAGAAAAAAATGTTCGTCCTCAGTTGCCCCGGCACAGTAGCCCAAATGTTTGGGGCTGGGAAAGAGGATGCGGCCTGGCGTGAATTGAAATTCACCTTTTTGCAGCTAGGTGTCAGGACAGCCTAGCTTGTAATCAAAGCAAAACTCAAGTCTCCACTTAAGTATGTTCAAGATTTTATGCACTTATTGGATACTTACTCATTAAGTGGCAGCCCTCATTCATACCCGCCTGCACGTACTGACAACGGACATTCCAACACAATGAACAAGGCGAAACTGCCGCGTTGGCATTCTTGCTGTAAAGGTTGTGAACATTCAAACACAAGGGCCCTCCTTCCTCCTTTCTCCTTGGGGCACTGCTTCTGGTCCTACTTCTCTCCGGTAAAGATGCAAATGCCGTCAGCAGCGCAGTGAGGTACACTTTCGCAGTGCTTGCTGGTACATGGACTTCGCTTCTACCGACAGGGGGATGCATCGGCTCCCTCTACCGGTTCGCTTACGGCATGGTACGATTATGCTGGCATAATGTGGCCCAAGTTAGAGGCCTTCTATCATGGTAGTATGACCCATTTCAGATCGAAGGTCTTGTTTGACTCCCATAGACTTGCAGACTTATGTTTCCTGCCTGCTAGCCGCTAAGTGTAGTGCCAAAGGCTGTGCCAATGAATGGGCAGTTAGGTTGCACCTACTTGCCGTCGCACCGCTATCAGAACCACTTCTGGGCGGCTATGAAGTACTACTAGTAACTTCTGACCATTCATCCAAACCTGAATAAGCACAGAATTGAGTCAAGAAATATCTGGAGGTGCGAGAGTCAAGTTTCTGGATACCATCTCGGTGTCACACATTGCTTGGGAACAGAGGCATTTCCCTGATCACTTTATCTGTTCCCTTGGCGGAACTGCTCAATGCGGTGTTTCTCTAGTTCCTTGGTCCTTTCCATGCATATCTGGAAAGGCCTGGCATTCGTAGCCCTAATTTCCATATGCTCTAGACCTGAAGCGTTTCCAAAGCAGATTTCTTCCTTTTTAGCTGCTGCTGTAGAAACGGCTTTCTTCTCCCTCCGCAAATATACGGTGTCACGTCGGCGGGTTCAATTTTTTTACCCCTTAGTTCCCTCTCGGGGACTCAGCCGGTTACTGAATGACTCTCCCGGGGTACAGCTCTTGCAGTGACATTTCACTAAAATCACGGTAATAATGCTAATCTAGAAGTTTGCCGTGCTCGTTGTGCTCATAAGAGGCATCATAATTCGTATGGAAGTGCTGGCTGTCACTTACTGAGTAAGTACTCAATATGTTCCCTAGTTATTAAACGCCAAAACAGCTGTCTGCTTTACAAGTGAGGGTGTGCTGACAGTGCAACAAGGTATTTGGCGTATGCTAGGCTGTTCCGTCTTTCCAGCCCCAGCCCCTTGGCCCGCTGCCGGGGTCGCGTGGAAGCAACAGAGTTTTTTTTCCTTGATAAGGTGCAACTATCTTGAAGCACTTTTTCTGTTTTTTACTGCTTAGTGTGAATGAGCCTCCTGAGCCTCAGTAATAGTCTGCATGGGGCAGGGAAAGCGGGGTTGCTCGCCTGTACGCTTGCAGTGGGGACCAAGGGTGGTGCCCCCCTGTGAAGTAATATTCGGAACTGGTTATGGGCTAGTCTCTGATTAAGATAAATGAGCAGGTACCTCTCTCTTTTAGTATGTTCTAAAGCAAGGCGTCGACCGAAGAGGGATTGAGCGCTCGCTCACCAGCAGCTTTCACTGGCCCGCAGTCCCTTCATTCCTTCCGGTTCCTTGTCACCCCATCGTGTAAGGGGGCTCGGGACCTTACCTGAAGCTCAATAGCAGGTATTGCTTGCGATTGTGCTGTCATTGGGGGCGCAAGTCCCGGAGCTGGGTTACTGTTTACTGATGAGTGTGCGGTTCAGTTCCCGGGGACCCTTAGGACAGTAGGGCCCCAATATTTCATTTGTTGACACACAAGGGGGATATTTTTACAGGTCTGCTATGAGGGGATGCGACGAATCCATTGTCAGGCTTCTGTCCACCAATGACATACCCTTCTCAGTGCACAGTGCCATGGACCGTTTCCTGCTTCTCTTCCTCAGTCGTGCCACGGTTTGTTCCCCTTCAGATATGGAAATAAGTCTGCGCCGTAGTGCACATTTGAAGGGTTTCACGGCCCACACGGAAACGTTGAATACTTGCTTGGATGTAACCACCATACTCGTGCATCCCATTCTAATTAAGAAAATGCCAAGAACACTTGTACATCATCCGGCGCGTTTTGAACGTGGAGGTGCAGATCAATGGAACCGAGGAACTCATGCACTTCCTCCGCGTTTCGGTTATTCTTCATGAACCGTTCTGTGTGGAAAAGAATGCAGTAGTCAAGGTTGTTTCAACTTGGAGGAGCCTCACCACGGGGTAGATCGTGGTCGATCTTCACTGTGCAAATGGAGTAAGAGCTGGGGCATTGGTGAAGATTTTCGACAGTGCCTTAAAAGTTTTACACATGTGCTTCTTGTATGCATATTTATTTTATGCACCCTTGTTAATAATTAATGATGTGCATCAGGCTACTCCGCTGCTGGGGTGCGGTCTGTTGATGGAGCCGGCCCCGTTCAAAGATGCAGAAATTAAATTTCTTTTTGTATTAAATACCTTTTAAAGACCTTACCTTATTAC
>CAJFCZ010000420.1:0-13227 GCA_904066245.1 Eimeria sp. OTU-Y | reverse complement strand
TTATGTGGCTGAGGCGCCTGGTGCGTTCTTCTGCTGCTCTGCTGCCTCCCGGCCTGTACGGAGGCGGACCCTCCGTAGGGGCCGCAGCAGTACGGCATGAAGCTACCACGCCCTCCATAGCAGCAGCAGCAACAGCAGCAGCAGCAGCAGCAACAGCAGCAACAACAGCAGCAGAAAGACGAGCAGAACAGGCCCCAGCCACGCCAGCACCATCTCAGCCGGCAGGCTGCAGTGAAGGGGTTGCGGCTTCTCCTCACGTCTCCTGGCCCGAATCCCCACCAGAGGAGACACCTGTTGCTGCTGCTGCTGCTGCTGCTGCTGCTGCTGCTACTTCAGACCTAGCAGCAACAGAGGACTCCCCGACTGCACCAGCAACTGCTGCACCAGCTGCGGAGGCCGCCGATTGGGGAGCCCCTGAACTCCAAGACGGCGGCCGTGTTGACTTGTCCCCCTTGCAGCTCCTTTACATGCAGAGCAGCAGCAGCAGCAGCAGCAGCAACAGCAGCAACAGCAGCAAGAGCAGCAACAGCAGCAACAGGAGTTGGGGCTGCTGCTGCGGTAGCAGCACCTGCTGCGGATGCAGCTCTGCTGATGAGGCAGAGTGGAGTGGCTTGTGGAGCCGCGCAGCAAAGTGGGCTGGAGAGGGGGGGGCCGCAGCTCTGGAGCGGGATCTGCTTCTGCTAGGTGCTGAACTGCTGAGGGTTGCGGCTGCTGCTGCTGCTGATGCTGCGACGCAGCACCGCCGCGCGCTTCTCGCCTTCCTCAAACAGCAGCAGCAAACGCAAAGCAGTGGGCAGCAGCAGCAGCAGCAGCAGTTACGGCTGCAGAAAGTCCGTTGTCTTGCAACTGTAGCAGCAAAACTCGCCGTAGAGGCGCTGGCCCGCACGGAGAGGTCCCGCTGGCTGGCGACGGACCTGCTCGGTAAGCCATGCTTCACCCTAAGCAGCAGCAGCAGCAGCAGCAGCAGCAGCGGTAGCAAGAGTAGTTGCTGCAGCAGGTGCTGCTGCAGGAGCAGGAGCAGTACGAAACGCAGAATAATAAACAAGAGGGACCTCTGCGTACCTGTTTAGCTATGGAGTTTGTGGAGGGACCTGTTGGCAGCAGCAGCTGCAGCAGCTGCAGCAGCTGCAGCAGCTGCAGCAGCTCTGCGTACTTGTTTAGCTGTGAGTTTTTTGGAGGGACCTGTTGGCAGCAGCAGCTGCAGCAGCTCTGCGTACTTCTGTAGCTGTGGAGTTTGCGGAGGGACCTGTTGGCAGCAGCAGCTGAAGGAGCTGCAGCAGCTGAAGTAGCTGCAGCAGCCGAAGTAGCTGCAGCGGCTGAAGTAGCTGCAGCAGCTGAAGTAGCTGCAGCAGCTGCAGCAGCTGCAGCAGTTCCCTGTACTGAATTTGTTTGACGCAACTGCTTGTGCATTTCCGATTGTTGCAGAGGAACTCGCATGCCGTATTGTCATTCGATCAGGCTTGCTGCTGGCCAGATGGTGCCTCGAGCTCTGCAAATCCCAGGTGCTTTCCTGCTGCTGCTGCTGCTGCTGCTGCTGTTGCTGCTCTGATGCCGCTGCTGCAGTGCTGCTGCTGCAGTGCTGCTGCTGCAGTGCTGGTACTGTGTGTGGTTGGTATGATGGGTGCTTTAGGAGACAACAGAGCCAACCGCTGTTGCTGCTGTCTTCCCCCCTCCCCTGCTGCTGCCGCCGCTGCCGCCGCAGCAAGCGGACCGCGAGTTGCTGCTGCTCCTGTACACGCAGCAGCAGACGGAAAGGCAGCAGCGGCGACAAGCAGCAGGAGGACAGGGGATGCTGCAGCCTGGGGATCTCTGGGGGGCCCCCGAGGCCCCCTGGAAGCCTCAGGTGATAAACAAAGACTCAGAGATGGAGGCGCTGTTGCAGCAGGCTGCAAGGACAAGCTACTGCTGCTGCTGCTGTCAGTATTGTGCTGCTGCTGCAGACACGTTACCCGGAGGATTCGCGCCGCTGGGGGGGCCTTATGCGTCCAGGAACAGCAGCAGCAGCAGCAGCAGCAGGTGGCTTAAGTTGGAGTCCCTTAAAGAGCCTCATCACACGGACGTCCTTGTCTGTAACTTTGTTCTCGAGCGGGCGGAGGCGCTGCTGTCGTTGGTTGCTCAACAGCTTGCTGCTGCTGCTGCTGCTGCTGCTGCCGAAGTAAACCAAGACGCATGCAGCAGCAGCAGCAACACCAGCAGACGCTTGCCAAGTGGAGACGTCGCTAGTGTGGGGGGGGTTGAAGGGCCAGTAGACAATGATGATGCACCCTCCACTGCAACAGCAGCAGTAGCGGCAGCGGGGGCTGCTGCAGCAGGGTCAGCAGCAAGTGCACAGTGCGGTCTGAAGGAGATGGCGTTCGCCGCCACAGGCACAGGAGAAAATGCTGCATCAGATGAAACGGCAGCAGCAGGGGACACAGCAGCAGCAGAGAAAGCTGGAGCAGAAGGGGAAACAGCAGCAACGGAGAAAGCAGGAGCAGCAGAGGAAACAGCAGCAACAGAGAAAGCAGGAGCAGCAGGGAAAACAGCAGCAAGAGAGAAAGGAGGAGCAGCAGGGGAAACAGCAGCAAGAGAGAAAGCAGGAGCAGCAGAGCCAGAAGCACAAGCTTTATCAGCAGCAGCAGAGGAAACCGCAGCTGCAGCGACAGCAGATAGGGAAACACAGGCTTTATCGGGAGCAGCAGCAGAAGCAGCAGCAGCAGCAGGTTTGTGTGATGGCCTCTACATGAGACTCGAGGCATCGCGTTTGCTGCTAGAGTTTGTTGAAGAGATTCGGTTGTACAGGGAGCTCACAGCCAAAGTAGCTGAGCTGAAGAGGTGGCGGCAGGAGCTGCTGCTGGCTTCTAGAGAGCTGAGTGGGAAGGAGCAGCAGCAGCAGCAGCACGAGTAGCAGCTGCAGCAGCAGGTCATATGAGCTGCGGCTCGGGTGCACAATGCCCGCTGATTTTTTTTTTTTTTGATTTTTATGTAAGATTAAATAAGTTGGTTAAAGTACCAGCAGCAGCAGCTTTCTGAAGTTCCTGAAGGTGGATGGGCTGCATGTACACCGCGTGCTTCTTAGTGGAACTACGCATTACGTACACTACAGACGGTTGCGATCTGTACTCCACCTATTTACAAAGTGAAGGCTGACCGTGTCCCCGTTGCATTAGGGCTTAGGGTTTAAGGGCAGGCTGCTATGGTTAGGATGCCGAGGCTTGGGGTTTATTCAGGGATTAGGCTTTGCAGTTTGGGATTCGGGGCACGTTGCAACGCTCCACCGGGAGCAGCCGAAAAAAGTGTTGGCGGTGTTGTGGTGTACGTACAGCACATTGGCTCGTGAGCAGCAACAGACAGGAAGACTCTCCCGGGAGATACAGTAATGTAACAACACGAACAGGAGTTGCAACAGGATAGCCAGATGCTGATTAGTTTCATCTGTCTAGCTAGCTGTTGGTTAGTTGCCGGTGGCTGGCTAGCTGCAGGCCGCCGTCAACAAATAGCCTGCAGGCAGGGCCTGCAGACTGCTGAAACTTGCATGGAAACCCAACTATAAGGAGAGTTGATCCAGAATAAGCTCACTGCAGCTGCTGCTGAAGCAACAGCTGCTGCAGCAGCAACAGCAGCATCTACGACAAGACGGCGCGACCACGAACAGGAGGAAGACGCACTTGCTGAAGCGCGTTAGAGGTCTAAACGCTCTCTACCGGGGTTTCTTGACTTTGATAAAAGGGGCCTCCTCCCCACAGGAAGAAGAACGTAACAACCCCAACCCCCCGCCTTCTGCTCACACCAGGCAGGAGTATACGAGGTGACCCGTGATGTGGGGCCCGCCCTGCTTACTGCGGTTTGCAGGGCTTGTCTTCTAAGAGTTGGGGATGCAGGTGATTTAGAAGCCACAAAATAGACTAATAAAACGGAGTTATTGCATGCATGCAGGCGGCTTTGTGTACACTGGGCTGTACTGTACGCCCACCGCCACAGAGCGAGTACGCGGTAGCCCCAGCGGCGCCGGCCGGTGCGAAGCTCGAAACATGGTCCATTAATGAACTAAAGGTAAAGGAATTTCTCTTTTTAAAATTATAATTAAATTATTTTATCGCATTTACTCAAAGAATTTCAGAATAGGGCTCCCTCTGCCCCCAACCTGCTTCGATCGCGAGCGCGGCAGCCCCTGAGCTGGACTTGGTGAAACCGGGTAAAAACAGAAGGATAAGTAAATACATTTGCCCTTAGATTAGCATTTGAATATAAATTAAATGGGGGGCCCTAAGCTTTCGTTCGATCCATAAGAAACCCTCCGTCGCCTAAGCAGCCAGACAAGGCCATCGCCGAGCGTTGCAGCAGCAGCAGCAGCAGCGGGAGAATGCCCAGCAGCGGCAACAACCCCCCCCCACCTGACCTGCCCACGCAGGTGGAGTTGGAGGCACTGAAGCGGGCCTTTCACGCTTTAGATGCTGACGGAGACGGCCGCCTCAGCCCCCATGATATCCTCAGCACTCTCAGCCGCCTACACCACAAAGCAACAAGGGCAAGTCAACAAGCCCCATGCACGCATGCATGCAGCTGATACATACATGCAGCAGATTCCACATAGAGGATCCCAGCTGGCGATCCCAAGGCGGCACACCGTGGGAACATCTCCTGGGATCCGTTTTCGTAGAGTATAGCTTAGGGGCTTAGCGTTGCTAGGGGATCCTAGGAGGAATTTGGCAGCACACGTGCACATACACTTCTTGAGTTAAAGGGCAATGAAGTGGTAGATTAACAGGTATAGGGAGAAAACGGGCAGAGACTACCTAAGCCTCGCGCTTGCACCCTGCGAAACGGTTGCTTTCTTGTCTACATCTTTGTACACATAAATATACCTCTCGTCACTCTCTCCTCACTACTTCATTCAGCACCTCCAAATCCTTACAGTGGTGATACAATCACAGAAATAAGCAAATCCTGTAATCCCCCTTGCATGCATGCACCCGCCCATGCAGCGGTGCCCAGTTCTCATTAATGCACAGCAGCTAAAACACAGCACGCCCATGGGGCTGCATGAAGCGCTGCACGCACGAAGCTTCGGGTGTACGGACAGCTAGTGTGAAAAGTAGAGGGTATAGAGTTTGGAGGTTTTAGACATCCAGGCAGATAGCTAAATGCAACGGCATGCATGCATTAATGATGATTACAGTAACGAGAAATACTCATTGAAAAGAGACAAGTGCAACAACAACAACAACTCCCACTCAATGCAGGAGATGCATGCGATCCCGCAGAAACAGCATCAACAGCAGCAGGGGCAACACAAGGACCGCCGTAGCAAGCTTGCTCAGCCGCAGCAACAATGCAGTAGTAGTAGCAGCAGCAGCAGCAAGCTGCTCAGGCACTGCTTTCTAGCCCTCTCCGGGTACTTTTGGATGCATAGTTCGCTGCTGCTGCTGTTGTTGCTGCTGCCACTGCAGCAGGAGGTTGAAGTGATGCTGTGGGAAGTGGATGAAGATCTGGACGGCTTTATCAGTTGGAACGAGTTCTTAACCCTGTATCAACGGGGGACGGCCGCTCTTACGGGCGCGAAAACCCTAAACCCTAAACCCTAAACCCTCCACCGTAAACCCTAAGCCCTTATCGCCACTGGAGGTCATCCCCGAGGCGTTCATAGTGCTTAGGACGGGGATCCGGCTCTGCAGCAACTTTTGTTGCTGATTTTGCTGCTGTTGCTGGTGCTACCTGCTGCTGCTGCCGTGGCATCTGCTGCGGCGACGCCCTGGTTGAGCGCCGATTAATCTCAGCCTTCAATGTTGCTGCTGCTGCTGCCGCTGTTGCTGCTGCTGCTGCTGTTGTTGTTGTCTCTGCTACCTCAGGGCTTGAGCCCCGCAACTTCTTTCACGTTGTGCAGTTCCTCATGTATGACAAAGAACTAAAGGGGGAAATAAGCGTGGAACAAACCCTGCAGATTCTATTTGTTCGATTTGGAAGGGAACTCCTCGATCAAGTGAGGGTTTAGGGTTTAGTATTCAGCTCTTGGGGTTTAGTATTTATTACCTAGGGTTTAGGGTTTAGCATTTATGTGTCAAGGCAGTGTGGAGCTTCATCTCTTCTTTCTGAAAAATCCAAACGATCAAACCTAAGATCAACCTCCAACCCTAAACCCTAAACACTAAACCTGCAACATTAAACCCTAAAACTTGAATCTGAAACCCTAAACACTAAGCGCTAAGCAGTGGAACTCCTGCTCAGGAGATTCAAGCCATATTCGGTGAAGATGAGAGGAAGTATGACGGGCCTGAGAAGAAGTTGACTCTGACAGAATACCTCGAGAAAGTCAGGGGGCGAAAGATTGTCAAGTGCGTTCCCTAAGGTCATAATCTCAAACCCTAAACCCTAAACCCTAAACCCTAGTGCCCAAGAGTAGATAACCACAAGCGATATATGGAGTCACTGCGATGCAGGAAAAAGGCCGTGACGTATCCAAAGCTACGAAGGAAATGAATTCCCACAAAACAGCCTTAGGGTGTATGCAGAGCTCATTGTACACCTCAGCAGCTGGCATGCAACAGGCTGAGTGCGAAGGTATGCTGCTGCTGCTTCACTGAAGAAGCCGGTAACGAATTTGTCGCTATCGGCAGCGGCAACAGCAGCAACAGCAGTAGCAGCAGCTGCTGCAGCAGCAATACTGGAAGTAGCGGCTCAATCTCCACTGAAGCCTCAGCTAAACCTAGAGGACAAAATTGCCTCCGTTTTGTTCTAAGTTGCTGGTACCAGCAGATCCAATGCCACATACCCTCCCCTCCAACTATGGGGGCTTCTGAAGCTATTGCAAGAACAGCATCCGCTGCTGTTGCAACCTGCAACAGGGCAAGACTGTGAGGTCTTATGGGCAAGAGGACAATGTAATCTTTAAACTTTTTTTTTATCGATTAATCTCCCCGCTTTGCATCGCGAGTCGGGATGTCTGTACACTAGATGTCCTGCGAGCTTCGCTGTGCCCAGTGCAACGAACACTTTCAGATGCTTATTAATAAATAAATCGTCATAAATATATTAATTTGTAAATTGTTTTAAATAGTTAGGCTCTTCGCTCCATTAGGCGCCGTCTCGCCGGCACGCCACGCCGCAAGCGCAGTGGCCGTTGCTGCTGGTATCGCTGGTATTTGCTCTGTTCCGTCTTCTCAAATGAATTAAATTAAATATCAAGTGTAAATTAAAAGTAGAAAATAGATAAGCACAATTAGTTTAATTCAAGCATGCGTTTAGTAAGGCGCATTTGAGAGCAGCAGACCAATGGGTTGTTGCAACGGCTGGCTTGGGGTGGACAGGCAGCTCGTTGCGGCCTGCGGTCCCGGTATATTTACTGCATGAAGTAACCTGTTTGTATTCCTCTTCTCTTTTTTAATACATTTGAGATTTTGTTGATGTTTCTTCATCTATTGACCGATATTGCTGGAGAAACACAACAGAAGGCCCCTGGTCAGCTGCCCTCCAGCCCTCTCGGCTCGCCCAGACGGAGGACCGCCGATGCGTCGGCAGCGGCTGCTGCTGCTGCAGCTGCTGCCGCTACTGCAGTTGTTTAGTGTTTCGAGGCATATCTTCGGGCTAACGAAACGCATTTATGAATGTGAAAGCAGAAGAAAAGGCCTTTGCTGCACGGAAGGGCAGAAGGAAAACCCTTAACGCCGTGGTTGCTTATCCTCGGGCTGCTGCTGCCGCTGCCGCTGCTGCTGCGGCGGCCGCAGCAGGGCAGCTGGTTGACTGCAGCAGCGGCAGCAGCATCAATAGCTGCTGTTGCTGGACGAGGTTTCCTTTAGTTGCTGTTTCTTGGCGCTCTGAGCAGAAGCAGAGTTGTGCCGCCCTCGGGTCCAAAGGGCCTGAGCAGCTCAGCAGCAGCAGCAGCAGCAGCAGCAGCAAGGAGGATTCGATGCAGCTGCAGCAGGTCTTTCGCGGCATCTTCCTCCTTCTTCCATTTGCTTTTTAAATCCGACCTTATCTTCTCCTCATCACCTCCACACCGACTGTGGCCCTGCCCAGTGTCTTAGCTGCGCCCCAGCAGAAGCAGCAGCAGCAGCAACAGCAGGAGTTTATACTGTTTTTAAGTCGGCTTCTTTCTTCTGTCTTTATTCATCGATTGATATCACCTCCAGCTTAGCATCTGCTTGCTCTGAGGGTCCCTTAAGAATCGGTGTTGGGGGGGGGAGTAGTTGAGGGTTTATTATTAGGGTTTGAGTTTAGGATATGCAGAGAGCTGCAGCCTAAGCCTATGAGTGTTGGACAGTCCCACCACCCCCGCCTTTTTTAGTGTCTCCTTATTCTCTACTACTTGTTGTCCCCCTTCTCCTCCTCCATCCTCCTCTTCCCCTTGCTGCAACGTCATTATCACAACACCGCAAACCAACTACTAGGGTTTAGGGTTTAGGGTTTGGGGTTTGGAGTTTAGGGTTAACAATGGCCTCCCCTCTCCCTGAGGTGAGCGGCCGCATCCGCACCTTTGTGCGGGTACGGCCCCCCCAGGGCCCCGAGCTGCAGAAGGAGACAGCTGTATTTCTTCCTTCTTCTTTGTCTCGAATTGAGGTATCTGACAGCAAAAGGAGACAGCGATGGGCCTTCGAAGTTGACGGAGTATTTGGTCCAGCTGCATCACAGCAAGATGTGTGGGGCCCCGTAGAAAGATGTATAGAGAGGGTTGTTGAGGGTTACAGCTGCTCTGTATTCGCCCATGGACAAACAGGCACAGGCAAGACATATACTATGCTAGGGCCTGAATTCATCAAGGGCTGCGCATGCGCTGATCAGAAGCTGCAAACAAGCAACAAAAAAACAAGGATACAGCTCGTGCAGAAGAGGCTTGCTGCAGCCACACAGTGCGTTTATACACCCGAAACCCTACAGAATAAATAATATGCAGAGTTCACACTAATAAGTAAATAGTCAAATGAGTAATACTCAATTAATCAATACTTTCTAAACATAATGTATAAAAACACGAAACCGTTAATCCAGCACACTGAGCATATAACACAACAGTCATATGAACACTACGAGAAGCACGAGGAAGCTGCAAAGCAGCAGCAAGAAAACCAGCAACCAACTCGTGCAGGAGAGCCTTGCTGCTGCTACACAGCAGGCCAAGCCTAGAATCTATGCCCTAAACCACAAACCCTAGATTCCAGCTTCTCGCCCAACGTTTCAGAATACAAGTAGCCCAAAAAACAGGCACCTGGCAGCCCAGCCGCCATACAAACCCTAAACCCTAGACACATATTTGGGCTTACCTGTTCTTCATTTCGTATTCGTGCAGCCGCATTTCTGCCCTTCTAAATTCAAAATCCTGCGGCATCATACCGAGGGCCTGCGAGAGGATCGTCCAACTGTAAGCTGCAGCAGCAACAACAGCACCAGCCACAGCAATAGCTGCACCACCACCACTAGTAGCAGCAGCAGCAGCAGCAGCAGCAGCGGGAGTGACTCTGCCATGTCTCTTTCCTTCGCTTTGTGTGCTGCAGCGTGCGGAGTCGCTATGGGGAGGGCAGCTCATCTCAGGTTCGGATGTTCGCTTCCTACATCCAAGTCTACAACGATAAACTCGTAGACTTACTAGCGGTAAGCATCAAGTGCAGGGGCAGCAGCAACACCGGTAGTGATACCAGCAGGAGCAGCAGCAGCACTGGTAGTAGCACGAGCAGCAGCAGCACTGGTAGTAGCACGAGCAGCAGCAGCACTGGTAGTAGCATGGGCAGCAGCAACAGTAGCAGCAGCAGCAGTTGTGGCAGCGCCAGTAGCAGCAGCACTAGCAGTGGCAGTAGCAGCAGCAGCAGTAGTGGCAGCGCCAGCAGCAGCAACAGCAGCAGCAGCACTAGCACCGGCAGTAGCAGCAGCAGATGTTCGGCTTTGTCAGCGTGTTGTGTTTGCTTTGAAGGACCCAACGGCCAAAGCAACGCCTCTGAGTATCGTGCAGAGTCCTACAAACCCCACGGCTACAGTTGTGCAGGTATGCAAAGGGTTTAGGGTTTAGGCTGTAAATTTGTATATTTTATGATCAACAGCTGTTTGAGGTTAAGAACAGCTCCTCTCTATCTGTCGTTTCTATCCTTGCTGTCTAGGGTTTAGGGTATAGGGTTTAGGGAAGGGTGGTGTAGGGTTTAGAGCGCTCAGTTTCCTCCCCTGTGTTCCTTTCTTTGCCTCTTTTTAGGGTTTGCAATTGTTTGAGGTTCATTCTTGTGAGGAGCTGCTGCATCTGCTGCTGCGAGGCACCTTCTACCGCGCCTTCAGAGCAACGCGAATGAATCCTAGCAGCAGCAGAAGTCATGCAATATTTCAGGTCGAACTGAGACTGAGTGCTACGACAGCAGACAGCAGCAGCAGCAGCACCCTGTTCCGACAGGCCAGGCTTAATCTTATTGATCTTGCAGGTATGATGGAGAAGCATATTTTCTTGTCCCTTCGTATTCTTTTGCTGTCTCTTCTGACTCGTTTCCTCCCATATTGTCGTCTCCTTGTTGTCTCCTACTGTCTCCTCTCGTTCTTTTCACCTAGCTAGATACCCATTTATCTAGCTAGTTGCTAGGTGATGAGCCCTCCATCCAGCTGGCATTGTTGCCAGCTGTCTAACGCAGTTAGCTAGCTAGCTAGCTAGCTGTCTAACGCAGTTAGCTAGCTAGCTAGCTAGCTGGCTAACTGCCGTGTCCTTCATCAAGTCTAGTATATTTGTTTTTGTCTGCAGGCAACGAGCGGTGCGACAGCATGAAGAGTTTAGCCAGGGGACATCTGGAGGAGATGGGAGCAATCAATAGAAGTCTCTCAGCCTTAATTCTGTGCATTCAGCAGCTCAACTCCGTACGCTGTTGCTGCTGCTGCTGCTGCTGTTGCCGCTGGGCTTGTCTGTCTCCCTTCCTTGGAACTCTACTGTCTTCCTCTCGTGGCAGCCATTCCCGTGGCGCTAAATCTGTGCCGCCGCAAAGGGAGGGGAGGAAAGGGAGCGGGGCAGCTAGCTAGCTAGCTACCTAGCCGTCTAGGTAGCCCCACAACTAGTTACCTGAATGGGTAGCTAGCTATATGACTAAGTAGCTACCTATCTGTAAGTCAGCTTGTTTAGCTCGCATGCATGTATGTATACGTGTGTTTGTGTGCGTATGAACAGGAGGGTTCATCTGTCTCCTTCCGCTCCTCCGCCCTCACGCGGTTGCTGCAGGAGTCACTGGGAGGTGGCTGCTTCACCACCTTCATTTGCACTGTCTCTCCCTCTTCTTTGTGTCTGCGAGAGACACTCGCCACGCTGAGGCTAGCAGTGAGGGCCAAAGCTGTCCGTCTGTCTGCTAAGCCCAATAAGCTAACGGACATGCCTCGCGTGCTGCAGGCACTGAAGAAGGAAGTGAGAGTGCTGAGAGAGATGCTCGAACAAAACCCACAACAACAGCAACAGCAGCAACAGCAGCAGCAGCAACAGCTTCTCCAATGGCAATTAAGCTGTCTGCAGCAGCAGAGACAGAAACATGACGAAAACAAAGCAGAGGAAGAGACCGCGCAGGGGTGTCATTCACCCAACGCAGCAGCAGCAGCAGCAGCAGCAATGACAGGCCACAGCCCGCAGAGGCGCTGCTGTGCTGCAGCATCTGCCCGCTTAATGCGAAGGTCTTTGTCTTGTCCTTCGAGTCAGTTTCCTCTTTCGGATTGGAGACAGACAAATTATCCTCCTCTGCTGCAGCAGACGCCTCCTCAAAGATGCACTGCATGCGGTATAGACACCGCAGCTGCAGCAGCAGCAGCAGCGGCAGCAGCGGCGGCACCAGCGAGTCCTTCGCATGTCACACGAAGACTGCTACTTGCTGCAGCTGAACACAGCCAACAGCCTCACCAGCAGCAACACCAGCAGCAGCATCATCAGCACCAACACCAGCAACAGCAGCAGCAACAGCAGCAGCAACAGCAGCAGCAGCAAGATTCGGCTGTAAAGAATTATGTTCCCTTCTGGAGGACACAGATGCAATGCAACGTTAGCAGCAGAGACACTTGGGAACCGGCGACAACTGGGAATGAACACGATGCAGCAGCAGCAGCAGCTGCTGCTGCTGCCGCCGCTGCCGCTGCAGTAGTTGCTGCTGCTGCCGCTGCGAGTGAGGAGAAGCAGCAGCATGCAACCAGCAATGAGGAATTCTGCTGCTGCTGTGACACATTCGAGGGCAGCCAAGATACTCCTTCCGCCGCAGCAACAGCTGCTGCTGCAGCAACTGCTGCTGCAGCAACTGCTGCTTCAGCAACTGCTGTTGCTGCAACTAATGCTCCAGAAGCTGCTGCTGCCGCAACGTCTGCTCCAGAAACTGCTGCTGCCGCAACTGCTGCTGCCGCAACTGCTGCTGTAGAAACTGCTGCTGTAGAAACTCCTGCTGCAGAAATTGCTGCTGCAGAAACTGCTGCTGCAGAAACTGCTGCAATGCCAGCTGCTGCTGCTGCGGGTGCGGAGCTTGATGAGGCCACAGGCGACAGACCAGCAGAGGCAGCAGCAACACCAGAACCAGCAGCAATACCAGAAGCAACAGCAGCAGCAACAGAAGCATCAATCGCGCAAGAAGAAGAGCTGTGTGGTGAAACAGCAGAGGGATTGGTATCTGACTCTCTTGCAGTTGAAGACAGCAGCTCAATGCATCAGCAGCAACAACAGCAGCAGCAGCAAGGCCAGCAGGACACCGACAACCAGCAGCCAACAGAGCAGGTGCAGCAAGAAAAACAGCAGCACCAAGAGCAGCAGCAGCAAGAATTAAAGACAGACGAAGAGCAGCAGGCGGAGCAGCAACTGGAGAATGATATACAGGAGAAACAGCAGCCGCAGCAACTGCAGCAGGAGCACCAGCAGGAACAGCACGATGGTGACACCGCAGTAGCTCCCGAAAAGCTGCTTAACCGCCTGCTGCAGCAGCAGTTGCTGCAGCAGATGCAGCAGCAACAGCTAGAGACGCAGCAGCTCAAGATAAAGAGGCTGTTGGCAGAGCACGAGCAACTGAAGCAGCAACACAAACAAGCCACAGCCCGCCTCGTCACACAGCAGCAGCAACAGCAGCAACAGCAGCAACAGCCAAAGGCGCCGTCTGATGCTATTTCTTCTGTCCCTCTCACGACTTCTGCAGTAGCACCAACCACAACAAAAGCTGCAAAGGCCGCAGAGACAGCAGCAGCGGCAGCAGTAGCATCAGCAGCAACATCAGCAGAGGCACAGGTAGAGGAGGAGGAGGAGCAGCAGCAGCAGTCGTGGAAGCCCCTTACGCAAGACAGCAT
>CAJFCZ010000419.1:0-13235 GCA_904066245.1 Eimeria sp. OTU-Y | reverse complement strand
GTCGTGTTGCCTACGGCTGGACTTGAGTTTTCTGCAAGCTGTCCTTCACGGGGAGGCTGGCGGACCGAGGCAAACCTTCTTACGCCTGAAACGACACTCCAGAACCGTGGAACAAGTCACTGGTTTCCAGCAAAACAAGAGAACACGGTCACTCGCGGAAAGGCCCATAGCGAAGGAGGCTGTTTGTCTAAGGTGATCGTTGGTAAACATTCTTTAAGACCGGGTTATTCGAATGTAGCATACAGCATAGTATATGGGCAAGAATACGGGACAACCTGACAGCACAGTTCATTTTAAAGTGATCGATCCAAGAAACCCTTGATCTGATTATGAGCGAATGAAGATGATAAACTTTAGAGAATGGAGTAATCGCCTTTAGCGTATGCTGTTAGAACAGGGCTCCTTAGGAGTGTCATACCAGGTCTGTTTAAAGTCGCGTTGAAATCCTTCTGTCCAAGAAGGATTCCCGTATCTCCTGGAGAAAAACCAGTACGTTTCCTCTCGTACGGTGTCTGCGTCGCAAGGGTCGACTGCCTTAACACTGGCGACACAAAGGCAAAAAAGCACGGCCTGCTCCTTCGGTGAGGAGTTGCTCACCCACTGCCACGCAAATTTGCTGATCTAAATACCCGTGTATGCTGTTACGGCTTTAAGAGTAGTGGCTCATCCGAATCGCCAGCAGAACAGGGAGAGCAGGGGACACTAACACAACAATGCAGAAACTCCGATCCACACACGCGAAGGATATGCTACGTCAAGCGAGATTTAGAAGAGCGGTACACTGAGCATAGGCAACAAATCCTTACCATGGCACTCCAAAGTGCTCGGCAACGCCCCCGAATGAGATGTAAAGCTAAGCCCTTCGCATCCCACGTTGGATGCTGGTGCAGGGCGTCTCCCTTGTTGAGCCGTAGATGGGTTCGACGGCATGTTGTGCACTGGGCTTCCTAATGATTGCTGCGAGCCCGCCCCCTGGACACACCGCCCCAACAGATGGGTTGGATATCTCTGGAATATACTAAATTCCCCTGAAGAAGCACGTCAGTATGTCTAAAAATCATTAGAGCAAACAGTTCCAACGAGACACAGCTCGCTGCTTACGGCGCTACGACCGTTGGCGAAAAGTACGGTGGGGGAAGCGGATGATGCACTGATGCCGTCCGAGATCTGCAAAGCAACAGGCAACACGTCTTCTTTGGAATGTGATAAACAGCCACCAACCTGGAATTCTGCATCCTCTTGAAACAGCACGCAATTCCACGGTGATGCATGTGAACTCTCCTCGCCCCACCTGCGGTCCCCAAGGGTGATGCAAGTGATGGTCTTGGTCACGAAAATAATTATTTCGGCCTCTCTATACTTTCTTAAATAATATCTGAAGAAAAACGTTGGCGGCGACTGCCGTTGAACTTCAAGCATGCGCCGTGGACCACTGGTGTGCCACGGGGCAGAACGCTTTCATCGCTCGCAGGCAGCCCAACCAACCAGGACGGGGCTAGAACAGGGAAGCGATTCCTGACACCCTCTTATATCAAATAGTATTTTCTTAATTTAATGCATACGGAAAAGGCAGACCCTTCCCGAAAACACATCCCCAGCAAGGTGCCCCAAATCGCACCATCCCGTGCAAGGTCAGCGGCGGGGTATTGCTTGTAGAAATGAAGGCGATTATTCGCATGCAAAGTTTCCAATGAAAGTTCTGGGTTTCTACCTTGTATAGGTACCTGGTTAGCCTGTAGCTCGCTATTGGTCCCCAGAATGCACTCCCCCCGTAGGCTATAAGTCACCCTCGTAACATTGCACTGCACGCATTATTATTCGGCAATGGGCTCTACTGTTGGAGAGTATAGTGTAATAGTCACCCAAACTGGGGATATGCATGGGCTAACTCAGCTCGACACACAGGCAGTTGGGACACCGCTCGAACCAGTTTACATTCCTAAGCAGATGATGGTGCTCCACCACCTGGCATGTGCTCCCAGGACGTTGCAAACGAAAAAAGCTCTGCACACCTTTAAGTTCTTCTTGGAAGGTTTTCACACTGGCCACAGCAGCACTGCTTTGCTGTTCTCTGTTGCTACCTATCACAATACAACATACAAGCTAAATTGCGGTCGAGCGAGGACTGAGCTCTTCATAGAAAGAGCCTACTCCAAGCCATAGATATGCGAGAGTGCCATTCTCGCTTTTCAGTTTAGTCAAGAGGGAAGGGGCGGCAGGCAAGCACCAAAAGGAGCGGCGCCAGCGGTGTAGCCACTCCTTCGGCGGGAGACTAATGCTGTTCCCGGATAACAAGAAAAATGTCAAAAGGTAAGTCGAAAGCTACACTTCGCCGATACGAAATAGGAAGAAACGCACGAAGCTAGACCGTTAAATCAGGCCATTCGTGAGGGAGGCCTTGCAAGTAACGCTTTAGGCACGTTCGAAAGGTCCACCGTTTTCAGCTGAAGAAGACGAGCTGCCCTAAATATACACGTCAACACAGAAAAAGGAAAAAAAGGTAGTCAGTAACGAGAAAGGAAAATGACTATGCGCGAACGCACGCAGTTGTTGCCGGTGCTCGACGACTGGAGGTCTAAAAACTGTGGCGCATTCAAAGATATCGCCGTCATACCTCTCCTCAGGTCTTCCGCCACATTTCCACCCCAGCTGCCGCAGCTTCTCCTTCACCACTGCATCCACACAAAGGAAATCTTCAAGCAGTGACAGTCTGCAAGCCAGTGGCAAGGGAAACCCCCGCACCATTGGCTGGAGCGCACGCTACAAGTACTCAACAAGGAAATAACAAGTAAACAGAAGAATGCGCTACCAGTTTATGCACGCGCTGATGCAGGCCTCACGACATGAAGCAACAAAGCGCACATCATATAAATGCATACTGACCTGCCGCATCTACGGCCTTCGCCAGCTCTTCAGCGGTGTTGAAACGGCTCACATCCAGCTGTTGCGCCTCTTTAGCCACTTTCTCAGCTGCCTCTGCTGCAGCTTTCTCCGCTAGAGCTGCTGCCCGCGCTGCTTCGGCTGCTGCTTCTGCTTGTCTTTGAAGCTCTTTCTCCCGTTCAGCTGCGGCCTTCAGGCGCATCTGTTCCAGCTGCTGCATGAGTGCCGCCGCTGATGGGTCAACTCTGGGGCTCTCGGCTGCCGCCTTCTCTGCGCTCCTGCGGCTCGCAGGGCCATATGTAGACCTACTGGCATCTGAAGAGCTTGCCAGGGCACTGTTGCTACTAGTGGCGACTGCGCGTCCTTCTGTACGCCTGTTGCTTGCGTCGGCTGTGGTTCTGGTTTCAGCTGGGACACCGCTGAAGCTATCAGACGATGAGCTGGTGCTGCTGCTGGCACTATCCTGCTCGACAACTTCGCACTCTTCCTCTCCATCTGTATCGGATGTCCACTCGTCATCATCGTCGCTGTCGAGCTCTACCGCCTCACGCAACTGTGAGAACAACGCCCGGTTCTGTGGCGCTGCAGCCCGTTTGCGCTCTTCCTCCTCCAATTTCTTCCTGAACGGACGCCCAACAGTATCGACGATGACACGTCATATACACAGATCATCGCTAAGGAAAAAAAAGACTCCCCTTCCCGAGATACTTCGTGAGAGGAGGAATATGCGTTCCTCCCTCCCCTTCCAGAAAGCAGAGTTGCGAAGGGACGTACCGTAGCTCCTTTTGCTGTTTGAGGCCATGGGCAACGGCGGAGGGCATCTCGGACACCTGGGCCAACTGCTCGGAAATAAATGCGTCATCTAATGCGATAGCTGGCTTGGCTTCCTGCAAAAATAAAACCGGAACGAGAAACACACACCAAGCATCTCCCACGCTAAAGAGGTTTCCCTTCACAGTCCGCAGTGCAAGGGCGACAGGGAGAGGCAAGATGGTACAAGGAAATGTTTATAGCATTGTGAATACCCACCGGCACCTTCTCTTGAGCGCCCTTGTTCAATGCGGCTACGAGGGCATCTTCTTTCCGCTTTTTCTCCATCCACGCTTTGATGCGTTCCACCACTTGTGCTTGCCTGATCCTCCTTCCCGTCAGATCTCTACAAAGAAAAGCAGAAATACAGAGCCTCAAAAGTATGCACGTGGAAGAATAGTTAACAACGTGGGCTCTAGATATAATACATGCAACAAAACAAAGACTTCCGCCGTGACCCTGCACACACCTGCAAGCATCAATGGAGAAGTTCGCCCTTTTCTTTTTTCTCTGTTTCTTAAGCAGGGCGCCAAAACCGCCCTTACCTCCTGGCAGCCTCAGGAGTAGCCAGAGCGAGCATAGTGGAGCGCTGGGTGGTGCTGCGGTTTCCTCCGGGTCGGCTGCCGCTGGTACAGGAAATCCCCAATCTGCTGCTAATTCAAACGCTGCATTGTTCCCTATAATTGTTTCTAATGGCAAGGATGTATGTGGATAGACCTCCTTCTGCTGCACCAGCAGACGCAGCTTGGAGGCTGCCTCAGCCGCATGGAAGCCTGCGCGTGCGGCGGCGAAGGAATGCAGAAAATGCCCCGGGACGTACAAGCCACAGACAGAAGCCTGAATGGGAGTGGAAGTGGCCAGCCTCTCAAAGGCAGATGCGCCCGCTCTTCCTTCGACAGCCAATCTCTGCGCCTCAGCTGCAGTGAGGAGTGGGAGATCTTCCAGCAGCACCGAGGCAACAGAAGTTCCTCCACAAGGCAGCTTTATAAGAAAGGTGACCTTCCGTGATCTGACGGAAGATTGCAACTGAGGATGAATGCAGCTTTGAGCTCGAGAACACCTTGCCTCATTGTTGAGGCAGCATGCTGCCTTCGTCGGACCGGCAGCAGGCCGCACAGTATCCAGGGATATCATCTCTCCTCCCTCCTCCTCAGGTAATCCCTTAATTCAAAAAGAAACAGAAGGGACAAAATGCCACAGCCTGCAGGGCAGAATAGGCAAGTTGAACCGGTAAACTGGTTGGGACGCCGTGGCCTAGTGGAGCGTCACCAGGGAGACCTACAATACAACATGAAGTGCTAACGTGGTATTTTAGAGGCAAACGTTCTTTTTCTTGGGAAGACGGGGAGTAGACAGTCGCCGTAGATAGATAGCAGCAGTTTTTTACGGTACGCCTCCAGCCTTCACCGCGGGCGCATGCAGGAGCGGGCCCCGGTGTAATTGGCGGGCATGCACAGTAGTCAGTCATCTCACTGTGTTGCCCATCTTCCTCTTTCAATTATAACCCTTCTCATTTTTGGCATTGCCTATCCATTTCCTGTGGCCGTGCCTTCGGCGTTCCACTGTGCAGACACAGGGACGCCGCCGAGGCTGGCATGCGGCATTTTATCCCAAGCCCTACCATCAATTAGGAACGTCAGCAGTGCAAGAAACCGAACGCCCCCATGGAGTGTTGTGTTCGAAAGCCCTTTAACAAGCCAGGGATAGCCATTAGGAGAAGGGGAGGTGCAGCCCCAGCTCTCCTGTGATCCGGGGGGTTTCCAATCCCCCTCGCCATTTTATCCTAAACGCACATTTGGAGGGACCCACCGTCTTAGGGGCCCTAAAGGCGCGTGATAAGAGGCAGAAGGGGAACCCAGGGGGATACAACGGTGCAGGGGAGGCCCTGAGGTGTCGACAAGTAATCCATGACACATTGTTTATCTACGTGCTGGCTTCCGAAGATCTCCATGCGCTGGGGATAAGTTTCAGCACTACGCCCCAATTCCAGGGGGGCATCGCAAGCGGAAGGGCTCAGATACATATAGACCGCACTGTCTCGCAATTGTGAGGCCTCGTAAAAAGGGAACGGGCGGTGTTCCAGGGCTGTGGTCTTAACTGAATAACTGGACGCTTTTGACTTGCCAGGTGGAAAGCTGCAAATAGCCCGAAAATGGCATTTGCCTTCGGCCGTTCCACAACGGAATCGGCCAATTATTATTCAAAGCAAAACTCAACAGAGCTTCCAAATGGACCTTCTGATTCGGTGTCGCAGCTTGCATGGGTACGCTTGGTTCATCTTCACCTGTGTATCTTACATATCTCGATCTTACATATGCCGTAGTCTTGATATGGTCTAACATTTTCCCGTTCTATTCGCGGTAGGCTATGCACGGAGCAGAACTTGTGGCGTTTCAGGCTGCTTAGGCTTGATGTAAACACAACTGCTATTTTGTTTTCAGTCTCGGGATGGGCAGGCCCTTGCTTGTGCCTCCTGGGACCGGACCTGCCGTGTGTGGCAAATCACATCTCAACCGGCGGCTTTCGGTACGAACGGTCAAGTCACATACAAGGGAAACCCTCAGTCTCTCTTTACGGAAACTGCCCCCATCCTGTCTTGCTGTTTCGGCGATGTAAGTGCACATCACACGCATGATAGTAAAACTATTATCATTGTTAGCGGGCGGTTTGGCGTTGACTGCGAGGGCGACTGCTTCAACTTGCGCATCCACAATTGTGCTCTTTGACGCGCTTAATTCTGCGGTTGGCTGCTTGCAGACTACACAGATGTTGCTAACAGCCGGATGTGACAAACAGGTCAAAGCATACGATCTGATCAGCGGTCGAACCACGGGACAAGTCATTGGCCAGGTGAGACGAGAGCCCCGTAGCTAGGGCAACTTGGAATTTTCAGCAAGATATTATTACTGCAGCTAATTCCATTAGGTAGGCCCTGTCTTCATTTTGCTTATTCTGGTGTTGGGACGGCTGAATGCTTGTGTGTGCGCTCTGCAGCACGACTCACCCGTGAACTTCGTCGCGTGGAATCCCATGCACAAATTGGTTATCAGCAGTGAGTTGATGCCCTGTATTCGTTGGTGATGGGGAAATTCCCTTATTTATTTCCCATTTATCTAAGGACGAATGCGTGCTCACGAGACTTGCAGTGCGTGTGTTCTGAATTTATTTGACCAGTGTTTGAACATGCTGTGGTATTGAGCTACTGCATAGCATTTGTACGTTAAAGGCGGCGGCTCGGTTCAGACGCTTCCCCCGAATTGTATTTGCGCTTTATATACGATACATATATATGCGTGCAGCAAGCTGGGATGGAGGCGTGAAGATGTGGGACGGGAAGCAGCCCAACCCGGTTTGGCAGCAGAATGTTGGCGCCAAAGTATGAAATGCACAACTACACGCCCCGCCAGTAAACGAATACTCGGGTTGTCTAATCTCACTGTTTTTACAATCCCGTGCTACACAGCAGCAGCTATAACAGCTGTTAAGCTGCTTCACTTGTTCTCCACAGCTGTTTGTGTCAGTTGCTTAGCTATTTCACTTACTCTCTGTGAGAAGACAACAACTGAAGTCGCCCTCAGTGGCGAGCGCCGGACGACTGGTTATTTTTTACTGTGTGCAGATTTGCAAAGCAGCTTTCCACGACTGTTTCCTAGGAATCTGCGACACCTTCCATGATTGCGTGATCTTAAATGTTCCGCTTCTACTGCAACAGGGCCAGCCGGCCTTTGCTGTAAACACCCCGAGTGCCGCGGCCGCCGCCTCAATACCCGTTATTACAAAGACGGGGTCTCAGTACCAGAAGATGCAAACGCGTTCTATGGCCTTTTTTCCTGACGACGCTTCACAGACCCCAGGGGTCGCGATTGGCAGTGTAGAAGGGCGATGCAGCATTCTGTACATCAAAGAAGCGCATAAGTGAGGCACTAGCTGTCATGTGCCTTAGACAGTGTTCGTTGATACGATTGTTGCGCAGTGGGAAAGGCTTCGCGAATAGGGGCAAGTCTGTGGAGCATTCAGGCTTCTGCTGAGTTATGCGCATTTAATTGTTCGACCGGTGTATGCATCGCAGAAATATGGACTTCAGTTTCCGATGCCACCGCCAGGATGTTCAGCAGCAGCAGTTGCAGATATATTCCGTAAATGCCATTTCTTTCAACAAGCTGAAGTCGTTTAGCACTGGCGTACGTCGTTCGAAATCCGATTCGTTGGGGCTTAGACAGGAAACATAGATTTGGCGTTCCGTAGAGTAGGAAGGCACTTCAAATGCGCTATCATACGAAGTTGTCCATGGTGGCGTATCAACTTGTTGGCTGAATTGTTCGATTTCAGGGGTCTGATGGCATTATTATCTGCTGGGACAAAGAATCAAGACAGAAGTGCGTCTCTTGCCCACGTTGACCCAAACTAATTGTTAGAAACTGCTACTCCCAGTTAAATCAGAGCGTCACTCTGCATTCTATCCTACATGGTGGTTTGTTTGCATTGTTATCGGTGCCAATTTCTGTTGGGTTCTTGTGTGCGCCAGACTCAAGACCTTCGAACCTGCCGGCGCACCAATTGCAGATCTGAAGTATGACCCAACATCCACAGCACTGGCATACGCAGTTTCTTACGACTGGAACAAGGTAAGTCATGCGAATCCACTTGACAGACGCGCTTGCAGGCCCCCCTGCAGTTAAGTAAACCGAAGCATTGTTGCCGCTCAGGCGTCGTGTGCATGTGTTTCCAGGGTCCAGATCAGCAGGAGCTGGCGAAGGGACACCACATTTATATTCACGCGGTGAGTATTTGCACGGGTTGTCATTCCATCCTGTCTAAGGATAGCATTCTTGGGAATTGCCTGTTCTGCATGCAAAGGTAGTAAGTAGGAGGATGCTCTTCCCGGCTCTTTGTGCTTTCTGCGTCTATAGATGAAGGAAGAAGATATTCGGCCCCGGCCGAAGAATACCCAGCGTCGCTGAACTACAGCTTTTCTGGCTTGCCGCTCGTTGCTTGCTGGGCTCAGTAGTTCGTGCAGGCTACTAGGCGGCCTGCAGCAGTCAGCGCTGCCATGGGGACCTCTGAACAGCAATTGGGAGAGTAGACTGAGACTTTGCTAGCAAAACTTGCAAGAAGTCTCAGTAGTGCTGCTAGCTTTCTGGACCACAGACCAGTTTGCTCTGGCGTCTGCTAGAGGGGCGGATGCCAGGTGACGGACGAACTAGATAGGTTTGTCTTCTTCATTTTAGTACTAACGAGCTTTCTTTTGTCATATTTGAATGAACGCTCTGAAAGAGGATTAGCGAGTTTATTTCATGTGCTGTACCGCTGATGCGCACGTGTAACCGGCCTCTGCTTCCTGGGACTCCCCAGGCGTTGCCACCGGCTTGAAGTGATGCTTAAACTGATGCTTAGCGTTGGTTAGTAGGTAGAGATAGTGGCGCCTCTGGCAGAAACACTTCATACAGTCGACTATGCTATACTTGAGACATAGTATAGCAGTCGTTTGGTGAATGCCAGTGGCCAACTTGCATATGATCACTCCTTGGACAAAATAGCCTGCAGGTGCTTGGTTAATCTGGAGATGCACAGCTACTCGACCCGCTGCCTAGCTGACAGTCAAGTACTTTTGCTGATAACGCGCCGGTGTCTAGCTACGATGCCGGGGTTGCGGCAAGTGTGCTTGCGGCCGCACTGCCTCGGCTTTGAAATTCATACGTCTATTACACCTCCATTAGTGCTTGAAGTTCAGTGTAGCTTAGGGTATTACCACTTCCTTGTATTCGACTCGCCGGTTGTACATGTGAGGCTGTCCCTTTGCGGGTTTGCGCGAGCTTGCTAAACAACGTCTCTGCGACCGAGCCCCTACAGTCAAGGAAGCGCTCGCGTGAGAGCCTTTTGCTAGTTCCTGTAGAAGAGGAGCTGGTATTTTTGAAGGGTTGCAGTGTTAATGACCAACTCGATCTCAAATCGAAAAACCAGGCGTGGCTGTGAGTGGCTCCGATGCAAACTTCATAGAATGGGGAGGCGGACTTGGGTGAAAGTTCACCAGTCCCCGAAGAAAGGCGGCGAATTTGGCGGAACAGTAAACAGTTTGGTCTCCAACGACGGCAGAGACGCAACTGTGCGCCTGCTACATCATGTTCAGCCCTGTAATGATTTTAGTGGAATGGAGAGGAGACCTGCGTTGTCCCCTAAATGTTCTTGCACTGAGTGCGGCAAGCACTGAAGCGCAATGGTATGTTTCCACTTGCGGACTGCTATGGACCGCATGCCTTACAGATATTAATTTCAGTAATACTGCTTAGGAGGAAATACAGATGGCTTCTGAGGCGCCGGTGCATCAGCCAGAACACTATTTCTGGTAGTCCAGATGGCTTCACTTCCATCCGTCATACACTTCTCGTTCCTCTGCTTAAACCGTGTAAACAAGCCCTTGCGGAAGTCGGTGATTCGCCTAAACGGCACACTGAACTCTTTCTTGCGCATTGGCATAGTGAAAAGTCACTCGGCCTCCCTAATCCGGCCGCTCTTACCTTTTTGCGTTAGTCATGGTTGAAGCTGAAGTTGCGTAGATCAACTAGAGAGAGGGAAGTCTGAGACATTGTGAGTGGAGCGTTTCCATACGACACATCTCACTTGCCTACAAAACACCATTCAGTAATGGCCTTGCAAATGGCATGGGAGGGGAAGTTAGTCGCGCCCACTGCCCGAGACATCAACCAAATGCTGACTTGTTCCCTACTTGTATGTTGCCAAGAGTGAAGACATTTATCCCTGTCTGTCAATATTGTAATTAGAGAGAGATGATGTGTGTCGCGAAGTTGAGTGCCAGAAGTTGCACTGGCGATTAGACAGCGCAGCCTGCATCACCGCTGTTACACCTCTTAATTGATAGACAGCCCAAAACTGGAAGTATTGCTGTGTTTGTCACGGTACAAGCGCAGGAATTGCTCCTCTACTTAAAGTGCCCGCCGCAAACAACGCGTTCCTCGACATGCAGGGCGCGACCGCTACCTGAGCTACAGTCTGAGAGGAATTAGGCATACCCAACAGTGTAAATGCCCATATTGGGGCTCTCGCGTGCATACATGGGGCAAATGCGCCAGTTGAGTGGGCAAAGCGCTGTTAAGCGGTTCCCACGTTTAGAAGCTGAGTTCCGTACGGGCTCGCAGGGAATCTATTCGGCGATCTGATGGTCCATGCAGTTATTTAGCTAGAATGCGTGCTTGCTTTCAAAACTTTTAATCTGGTGCTGCAATGCATGCGAGATAATTAACGGGGGCGAGGCAAGCAACGATACGAATCCGTTGTGTTGTTCCGGGAGCGTTGGAGTCGCTAGCATCTGAAATTGCGTCCACACGACCTATTTCAATAATTGCATTTTTTATTCTCGGCATAAAATCAATTTATAATAATATATCATGCAGACTCCACTAAAATATTGTAGTTCTGTTGGACGACGAGCGGGCAGGTACCCTGTGCTCAGTGCCGTGTTGCTACTTCAGGGTGGCGAACAAGTTGTTTGCGAGCCTCCAATGCACATCCTGTTCTTGATTGTTCCTTCGAATACGTTTAATTTGACTATTTAGAAATTCAAGCATCCCTGCATGTCTTGGCCGTCTATTTGTGGGCGTCGTCAGTACACAGGCGTGTCGATGCCTGTCTGCCTCGTGAAGCCACAAACAGACGAAATTCGCCGACTTTGCGTTTTGGATACGCTGAACTTGCGGGGGAGAAGGCTCGAAAGGAAATCAGTTTGTGCATTCCCCTGGGGAAAGCGAAAATTTGAAAAACAGCAAGTTAAGCCTGGTGGTGTTGTAGAAGGCCCTGCTGAGGCGAAGGCGGCTATCGTCCTGAAATTTTGGCAACGCCGAGGCATTTGCTGGGCTAAGACTGGCGCACTCGTTAACGTGAACGCGGGAATTCGGCCCGGCCTGCCCTTCTTCTGTTCGCATTTCAGGGGGCTGTCTCTGCTGCATCCCTACGCCCAATCAGCTGCTGCGCACACGGCGTCTCCTCCAACAATGCAAACCGCAAATACCGCACCCGCAGGAACAGCGCCTACAGGTGCCGCTGCTATAGGGAGAGCCTCTTCTGGAGAAAGCGACCCTCTAGTTCAGTATGTGGTAGTGCGCCAAGACTTGACGGCAGCTTTGCAGTGGCCCCTGGGGGCAGTTGTGGCTCAGGCCTGTCATGCTGCGTAAGTATTTTTTTCAAGGGCATATCGAATCGAAACTGCGCCCAGACGTGTGTACCCAGCTGAAGGCAGCATTTAGTGAAGCCGGCTGCCTGCCTTGACCTGCCCAGGCTACCACGCACACCTCTGTACTGTGTGCTGCTTGTTCCGTCACACCCATCTTCGCAGTGAATCACATGCTGATCATGAGCTGTAATTGGTTACTAATCTGTGCATACGTGTTGATTTTCGTTGCAGGGTAGATGCTTTGGGGCTGGCCATGGAACAAAGCGGAGAAGACGCGCGAAGGTACCTGGCCGAAGGCAGTAATATGAGGACTGTAGTTTTGCAGGTTTCAGACGAGAGCGAATTGCTTAAGCTACGGAACAAACTAGTGCAGAACCAAATCAGCCACAAGTTGTGGCAAGAAGAACCAGAAAAGATCCCCACTGCTCTTGCCTCAGTACCGATAAGGAAGAGCGCTGGCAGGGTTTTCAAAGGACTCAAACTTCTGTCGTAGCATAGTTGTTGAATGAACGATTTGATAGCTACCTTTCGGCAACTTTCAGCAGGCAGGGCCATCAACAGAATGCCGCAATCGAGACTGACAAAGTCCCCTGCGTCTAACGTAGTTGCGGATAGTGTGTATACTTGTTTAGTGTCGAGGTTGAATGTCCATGGTACTTCGGCTGGAGTGGCTAAATAATTGTAGGTGTAACGGTGGTCCTTGATCCTACTCAGGGACCGTCGTGAGGTGCAGTAGAGCCAAAGTACTTAGGATGAGAGTGCCCATACGGGCCTGAAAAAGCACTCGACTTTCCATCCAGCCATCCATCCATGGTGGGCCTGTTCGGCACACTGACGTCATGGGTCCTGTGCGAGATGAGGCAGGCTGAGATGGGTTGCAACGCACCTTGTAGTAGCTATTGCTGCACGACGGACTAGTATGTAGTGACGGCCGAGTCCCCTCTGCTAGGTACACGAACACCGTAGACATTTGACAAGGGTGTACCTGGTAGTCTACAGTCAGACTGTGAGCAAATGGAGGCATCGGTACCAAATTTCCATAGACCGTGCCACAGAAGGTGTCACTGCGGCTGAAAAGGAGGGCGGCGCATACGCACTTTCGGAATTTTAGTGTTTTCGATGGCAATTAACTTCAAGGGAATGCCGCTTCCTTTAAGGTTCAGAATAATGTAAGTATAGTTTAAGAATTATTATCCCGTTGACTAAACATATGCTTGTGGTAGTTCAAGAGCATGCGCTCTGCAGGCGATTGGGGGTAGCACTTGGCGGTTGGGCAGTGCTCCCTGAAACGGGAGTTACCTGTAGAGGCAGAAGCAAGCATTATTATATATATATCATTTATATATATAATATATATAAG
>CAJFCZ010000418.1:0-13267 GCA_904066245.1 Eimeria sp. OTU-Y | reverse complement strand
CACACACACACACACACACACACACACACGCAGCCTGAGACCCGCTGGTACGTGCTCTACTTGCAGGAGCTACGCGCTCACCAATGTGTCCTGGCAGCATGCAGCGAGTACTTCAAGCGACTCTTCTGTGGGCCAGAAACCGCCAAACGAATCGAATTTCAGCAGCGCTGGCCAGTAGTGCATCAGCTTATACGCTGCATGTACGGCGCAGATATAGAAGGAGGCACTGACCCCGAAATCATCTTGGAGGTACAGCAATTCCCTAGACACAGCGTTTCACGGAAATAGGCTGTCTTGCTGCAACATTCGTACGAGATAGTCCTTGGCATGCTATTTCGTTGTATGCTCATCGTAACCACTCTTGGTGGCTAAGATAGATCAAAACAGTATTTGACATTCTATCTACTACCCTGACGGATGTTTGCATTGTCTAGATTGTACTGGGTAGTGGCGCGCTGGAATGCACCCTTCGCTTCCTTCCGCCAACGTCTTCTGTGCAGGTTCTCGCTGAGGCCAGGAACTTGGAAGTTAACTGTCTTAGCATAGACGACTGCCTCTCCCTTATAGTGGATCAGCTATCAGTCCAAAATTGCGCGCGTATTTTGACGCATGATGAAGTGGCTCACCACAAGGAACTGTCTCGACAAGTCTGCGGGTACATTGTTAAGCGATTCGCTGACGTCGTTCGGGCTCCTTCTTCTCGGCAACAACTCCTGCAGATGCCGCGCAACCAAATCGTTTACATGGTTAGGGAGCTCTGCAGGCGCTGTGACAACAACAGGGATACAGATCTGATCGTTCGATTCGTCGTCGATTGGAGCTCATTCGATACAGCTTGCGATCTTTTGCGAGATTGCAAGTTGTGGGACTGGGCTATTGAACCAGGAGCTCTCTCCATATTCCGTGATGAAGATACACCGTTGGGAGCTGTGCCGTCAAGTGAGATATTTTTAGAGACTTTCAACTGCACGCAGCTGGTGAAGAAATTTTGCCCTCAGTTTTGTAGACCATGGCTTGGAATGCAATTCAGTATCATGTGTGCGGCGATACAGTTTCCTCTGGGGGAAACTGCAACTCCGCATACGTGCTTTCTGAAAAACTGTTACTGGCTGCCGTTGCCGTCAACCTACGTTGCCTGTACTGTGAGGCACTGCTGCAACTAGCATGCTTTTTGTATAGTAGTTTTCCTGTTGCTGTGTGTTCCCAGATTTACTAAGCGCTGCGCAATGGCGCATCAGCAGCCTGAAGATTGCGCTGAGAGAGTCATTACCTGCCAAGTTTGTGTGCGGGACATACTTTGATTGGAGTGTTCGCCTTGATGTTGGTGAGTGCCTTCTCACTGTGCGTTGCAAATAAGGAACCTTGCGAGCCTCTGCTAGCCTCCATGCATTTACTGTCTTACGCAGGCGCTGAGAACAAACTAAGGATTGTCTACGAATCAGCCGTTGACAGGACCCCTGGGCAGCCAGCGTGCATCAAAAGGTTTCCTGCAGCTCTATTTGCTTGGCAGGTGCGCATACCATAATTCGCAAAGAACAGACACCAAAAGAAGATTAAACCAGCTCTCAAGCTCTACTGATAGTTTGTAGATTAAGTGGTCCTTCACTTAGCCCACAAAAGTTGGGCGCGGCAGGCTCAAAAGGCGTACCCTTCAACAGACGGAGCGTCTTGGGAAATCTTCGCAGTTTTCTGGCCCGCCTGAAGAACCACAGCAATAAATTATGCTTGTCACTGTTGCGTGCGTTACTTTGACTAGGCAATATTTCGGGGAGAGGACGTTTTCCGCGAGCGCCCCGTGTTCATTTGCTTCCCCGAGCACATTGGACTTCACTGGTCCACTACTCTGCACATATCGACAGGTACACAGCCAGACACATCGTAATCCTAGATTGTTTTTTGCCTCTCTATCTGCACTGCAATACCTGTTGACAACAGTGGCACTTAACCGTTCGAGGTCTAGGCCTTGCTACTTGTCTTGGACGATGTGGATATCTCTGCTTGTTGCTCGTGGCACGATCGGACAGCCAGTACTAAGGTCATTTCTTACTAATAACTCTGTCTTACAAAGGCATGCCATCACATTCATTGCAGAATGGCTTAAGAGGGTAACGTAGAGTGCGTGTTTCGCTGTGATCCGTGATGGTTGTATTTCAGCTGACGTGACGGAGGCTGATGAGCTAACTCTCATGGTACAGATGACCGAGATACCTTTGGTCTCCCTTATTCTCTACTATTTCTCGTCGGACCTCAACCAAACCCTTGCACAAGAAGACATCCTTAACCGCCTACCTCATATTGAATACCGCTGCCTGAGCTCCTATACTCTGTTCCATCAAAATGCTCCTGCTCTTTCTTCCGGCTGATCTCTGCACCTGACGGCTAAGAGTCTATATGCAATTATGTCCTAGTTTGCTGCATTTTAGAGGACCAGTCGCGGCTGGTTCCTACATGTGGATCCCCCGGGGCTTATGAATGGTCTAGGGAAAGCTCCCTGTCTCCTAGGGTTATCTAGCAGGAACGAGAGAATGACCTCAACCATCCTCCTTTGCAGAGCGCCGTTTTGCTGCAGTGGGGGAGGACGTGCTCCCGAGTGCATCAAAAACGGGCTTTTTCTCATGCTCGGAGGTTTGCATAGCTTTTGCGCTCCTTCGATCTTAATGTTTGCATCAACGGACAACTCCAATTGTTTTAAGCACCCTTGACGTGCCATTTCTGCTTTGATCACTATGGAAGGGGGATGAGGTGCGGAAATAATCACAAACCTTCAGTGCGCCACAAATATGCAACTTGTCGCTTAAGCACAGCGGCAGCAGTTGTACTATACCTGTTCGAACTAAAAAATGGCCTTTGTTTATGTTCGTCGTTACATTATGCTGAGTACTCGGAGTTGAAGTTAACTATGAGGTTTTCAAAAAAAGGCGATTGCCCGACTGAATGGATACCAGTGGTCCACCCCTAGATATGCCACAAAATGTACTTCTCTTATGGGTTGTAGAACACTTAGTTGCAAGCATACAGGTGAGATGCAAAAGCAACATACCGTGGACCGAGCTCAGAGATGCTTCAGGTACATACTTTCATACTTTTCGTAAGCTAACAAGCAGGCGTATCCCTTCGCAGTGCTCACCTTTATTGGTGCTCATCAAAGGGCTTTGGCGGATGTGCGTTCCTACAGATCGGGTGAGCCTCCAGCATGTAGTGTATCAAAAACATGATCATCCCACAGCAGGTCATATGGGCTCATATAAGACGTAGGACATGCTCACTCGTTTATTTTGCTTGCCTCAGATGTGCAGCAATGTGAGTACGTACGTTGAGTCCTGCTCAGGATGCAGAGAAGCCAAAACAATTTCTGCAAAGCCTGAAGGACTTCTACACTCTCTGCGATGTCTCCAGAGAAGGTGGGATCAAGTTTCATTAGATTTCATCACAGCCTCGCCGCTAGACAGCAAAGGCCATGGTGCTATTATCACCCTGGTGGATACCATAAGCAAGATGGCACACTTCGTGCCAACGAAGACGACAGTAAGAGCAGCAGTTGACCTCTGATAGGGATGTGCGGCTGGCTTCAGAGCTATGGGGTTTGTTTTGTACCAAATTCCAAGTCAGAGGTCCCTGCCTAGTTCTTGGTATCCACAAACGGATGGCCAGACAGAGCGACAACACAGGACTTTATCGCAGAGGCTGAGATCTTGTATTCAAGCTGACGAGGGAACCTAGGGAAAATTGCCTCCTGCAGCAGAGATAGTTTACAACTTCACCGTGCATATCCACAGCCCTTATACCTTCCGAAGTTATGATCAGCGAAAATCTCTAAGATCACCAGATAGAGAGATTGCGTAAGTGGTCATACCAGCAAGGACTCCTTCTACGACGAAGAGTTTCAAGCAGCTGGTTGATAGGCCAGCAGACACTCTCCTGCAAGCGCAAGCAGCACAAAACGTTGCGCAGATAAGCACAGAAGACAAGAAGAGTATGCAGGGGGACAAGGCAGCAGGCGAGGCGTTTGGCATGTGCGCACTATCATCTTGGCTAGTTCCATCCGTTCATCGACCAGCTGCCTTTCCTTAGCCCAGCCCTTCGCTGAGTGCCTCCCTCCGGAGTACAGCCCTGCAACTAAACACTCGCACAGAAATTCTGGGCCTATCATAGGTTTCTCTTCATTAATGAATGATAATGCACAATGCACTGCTATTATGCCCGCTCTCCTGGGACAAGTTTGCTTAGCGTTGCCGTACATTGCTTCCGTGAAGGCACTTAGATGGACACAAGTTGCCGTTCACGCCAGAAAATCCCCCAAGTCTGAGTGCATTGATCATTGAAAGCCGCTAATGCCTTGAATTCCTCTATCTATAAAGACGTTACGAACAGCAGGTGAAGTACTTGGGGAGCGCTCTGGAGAAATCAGTCCAAGCGCAGAACAAGTGGCACCTCGCTCGCAGGCACAGTAGTATGTGGACCAGAATGTAATCTGTATAAGCTAACTCTACGAAAAAATTGTTTTGGGCCGAGTGCACTGCCGTGGCTGTGCTCGTTCCAGCGCAACGATATGTCCACACAGTGGTGTTCCCGAGTATGACGGCCAAAACTGATAAGTGCTGGAGTGTAACTCCCACATATGGTGGCGTTTTTATTACAGAGTACCAACTACCCACCTGTAGGGTGGCGTTTACAAGTGCATCTGACTACACGAATCATAAAGAATTATGAAAGGAAACTATTTTCAGTGCCGCAGGCCACAATCGTAGCCAGTCGCAGGGGAGTCAAAAAGCCTGCGGCAGTAGATACCCCAAAGCATCTGACCTTGCCTGATGCCTTCAGGCGTAATGACCACAGTGGCTTTGGGCCTTTCGATGGTGGGCAGACGAAGCTGTCTGTGTAGTGCACAGGCACTACATGACCCATGATTAGGGCTACTAGCATACAAGATAAGAGAGCTAGCAGAATAACCTATAAGGGCCGGAGGTTATCTAAGGTCAGCTATAGATAGAACTCGATAATATTAGTAAAGATTAGAAGCGTATTGGAGGCGTAACAGTAACTAGGCACTAGGGCTGAGCAGCAGTACCGTCGCAAGCAGCATGCGCATTGGCGCATGGGTGATAAGAGACCTAATTAGGTCACGAGCGGCTCTGTAAGTCCAATTAAGGCTATAGGGTTATAATCGGACTAGATATTGGTGTATTTAGCAGCAGAGTTAGGCCGAAAGAGTCGGCCTGGCTCCCGGTCCGACCGCAGCGCCGAGCGCTGAGATAGGTCGGACGGATAGCGCCCGCGCCTGACAGGGATGAGCTGACTCCCCTGTGGGAAGGCGATTTTGAACTCTCCCTCTAAGGGAAGTTCTGTAATTTTGAGTAGGCACTTAAAATAAACTGAACGTTAAGGTTTACAGGTATATATTTATTGTGAGTTCTAGTCGTATACGGGCTTAGAAGCCTATAGATTGACTACGTAGCCACGGTGAAGGCGAAGCCGTGCGTTACAGTCTGTGCCGGGTCGCCACACTCTTTGCTGCATGTCCTACAGCAGTTACCAAAACGTTACCCGATCTGAGCATGTAAGCTTTTTCCAGCGCCTTCCACGTGGCTGCATGGAAGGCCTAATCTACCGCTACGCGTGTGGTTCAAATACTCAACCTGCACAAGGCTGGCTGCATTGGTCTACTTCTGGAGTGCCTCGCTACAGACCATGCCATTGTGCAAATTTGGAACATAATGCTTGTGCTAGCGATAATAATATAAAATTGCATGGATACTAGATGCCTGCTGTGTGAGGCTAACAAAATTGCTTCATAGAATTGAAGCAGGCATACGACGCGCATGCGCTCTGATCAGGTATACGGGGTGAAGTCGATAAGGTGGCAATTTAAGGTGAGCCGGAAGAAAGTAATTTCTAGAAAGTAATAAGCATGTTTACTTGACAGATCTCTGCGGGATATGTTGGCCTAGCTAGTGGGGCTTTCTGTGCATGCAGCCCCGATATTACTCGGCGAATTTAGTGGGTACTTCGCCCTGGCTAACCTAACATAGCAAAACCTAGGGGTGTCGCTGTATTACGTGCAAGTGAGTATGAGTGGTTAACTCGCTATGTGGATATGTGGTGCGGGAAGGATCAACGTGATCCTTTGGTGCTCCTTTTCCGTTTTTTGCCACTTACGGATGCTTCCGATGGGTTGTACGTAAAGCGTTTTTAAACTTACGTGTATTGAATGACTTGCATTCCTAATCCACTGTGAAAAAGTCGTCGGTATTTGGTTGAGTGTGTAGGCTTGCCATTCCGTACAGAAGCGCTGCGGACATACGTTACGTTGGAATGCCGGCACTGGTATCGGGTATCTCTTTTGTACTGCCTATATATTTAAGACTTTTCCAGTTCTCAGAAATATTTTTGTTTCACCGATGATCATCTAGCCTTCAGCATACAATAGCGACTCGCGTCCTCGTCATTTCCACTCCGCACTTTCTGGTATCAATACACCATACAGGCTCTCCGAAGAGTGTGGAGGTGATTATGTATCCACCGAATGGCTTTTAGAACCGACAGGAAGGTAACGTCGCACTCTTTACAATGATTTAGGGTTGGTACGAGCATCTCTTAGGCAGAATAACAAGCAACAGAATAGTTCCGTCTTTGCATTTCCTCTTGCACGGGTACGAGCGCCTCCAGGAACGATAAGCCTTAAACTATTTTGTCCGCTTAACAGGGCACTGAAGGCTTATCGGGGGGACAAGACAGACACATTAGGGCCTTCAGGTTGAAAGGTCGACGGATATTTTGCATCAGGAGTCCGCCGTCCACAGGGGCAAAACGGACTCCGTTGCAATGAAAACAATAATACAACAACGCGAAAGGGGCCTGGAGGGTGCGGCGCGGCCTGGTGGAAGGCGCATTGAGCACTCCAGCAGTAGAAAGACCACACAACGGCGCTTTCCATGTGCGTCTGCCACGAAGGCTGCCTCCTTTGTCGCTGTAGGAACGAATTCAACAATACAGCAAAGCTGGCAAGACCATTCAGTGGAGAAGCTAACGGAAAGGAATGATGCTCGTTTGCCAACTCGACAGCTGTGGGGAGATGGAGTAGGATGGGTAAGGGATGCATTGTTGCTCTTTTGGCACCATAAAGGAGATGTACTTGAAAGGAAAAGGCTGGCATACGATATAGCGCTGACTCCGCCGGCATGGTCTTTACTACCATAATGCCATACAGCAGGAGTAGTGCATATTTGCAGAGGAAGCTCACGGAGCGTGGAAGACTAAAAGCGGTGTCAAGCAGCAGTGGGTACCTAGTAATTGATGGGTGCACCTCTGGCTTCTGCATTGCCAGCTACGAAGGCACCAGGGAAGAACAGGCTGTGCTGCAAGGTGGACTGTACACGGTGGAAACAGTATTTAAAGTGAGGCCTTGGCAAGGACAATAAAAAAAATAGCAGTACAACTTGTTCAATCGTTATGCACCCCCTGATATCCGTGGCAAGATCTGTCACACACAGCAAAACACGCTAGATGTGATGGGGGAGACCAATGAGCAGGATCCAACTCTTTAGAAGAGTTAGAAGAGTAAAACGGAGCATATTGCTATGAACATTCCCCCAATAAGTTACGCGTTCCGAAGTGCGTCCTTAGGAAGGCGGTGGCCTAGATTGCAAGCATTAAAATCGTTCCCCACTTCGCTAGCATCCTCAACAGCCTGAATTTTTGATAACGTCGCAGGTTCTGCCAGGCGGTGCATTTGATGGGCAAGCAGTCTGTATACTTCTGGACTTGGCTAAGGTACCGGCACCTTTTAGAAAATCTACAGAGATTTTGTTTGCTCCAGCATAGTGGTTTTGCTGTTCTGGATAGGGCTGCCAATTGTAAGCTTGTTTAATGCGCGTATTCAGGCGGGAGATGTCACTGGCATTTGCGACTTTTGCTCCCTCCAGATCAACACATCCGCCAGGTGTCGAGAACACTTCAACGAGTTTCTCTTACTTCCAGACTGCTTGTTATCGTTAGGAACGCTTCTGTAAAACATCCGGTTGTGCGAGTCAACTGCTTCAAAAGTATTTTGTAGTGCGCCGGTGTGGGTGTCTTCTACTAGAGCGCTCGCTGGTCACGCGAAACAGTAGACATTTACAATCTCGCATGTCAGGCATTGTCATGCAATGCGTAATCCTTTCTTTCGAGTCGATCCACAGGAGCGTCAGGGTAGAGAGCCTCGTTCCTGGATTGGCACCCCGCACACTGTTTGTAAGCTCCCAACTTGAAAGGCCCTAATACAGACGGCTAGCAGCAATTCCTGGCTGGGTAGCTCTTGCAGGCTTTTACAGCCTCCTCTCACTCAGCGACTTTTAATCAGTGAAACAGCGCAATTGGATGGTCTTCTGGAAACTATGTGCAGGTTGCGGAAGGGCTGGCGGACTTGCATCCACATGCCTGGATTCATGTCGCCGTACACTACGCTGCTGACTCCATAAGGTGCCCCAACCATAGGCAGAACCCCTGCTGAGTTTCCTTCACGCTCCTTGATGCATCAGTAAATTTGGATATCACCATCAAGGTAGAGTCCGTCGCGCGCTGTCGGTGAAAGGTGGTACAGCGAGGGCTGGAAAATCCAAACAACACGTTACACGCAGGTGCGGTGCTTCTTGGCAGCATATGGGTCGCAAATACTTGCTTGGGTGAAGGCATCAAGCTGCATAGGAGTCAGCCGTTTATTCCCCTCAGTACGAGCCTCTACAATAACAAAGTTGGAGTTGGCGTCTACGGGATGACGCGAGTCCTAGTCAAAAGCTTCAGGATTCGGGAATTCGAGGCTCAACACAATACAGGCAAGAAGCAACCGTCCTATCACTGTGCAGTAGCTCATATAAGTATCTTGGAACAGCACAGTTCCCCACAATGAATCGCTTGCAAAAACAGCACTACAATGATTTCAAACCCGATTCCTTCCCGCCAAGGTCTCTGGATGTTCCGTGACAAGTCTTGCGACGAATGATTTCATTTCATCTTGTGCAGGGGTCGGCGGAGAGCCTTCGCTGGTTCCTTTTAAAGGGCAACGCTCTTCCCCGGCGAGGTAGAACGAAAAATCCACGAATTGTTGACGTGCTCCACAGATAGGTAGCAAGTGTGTGTCGCAAATTGATTGCATAAAAGAAGACTGCACGCTAGCTGAACGACATGCTAGTGAGTTGCTGCAGTGTAGAAGACGAAAACGTTGGCAACGGGGAATACGCTGATGATCTTGTGGAGCTAATAGAGACAGAACTCGTGTGGCCCGCTCCAGGTTAGATAACGATTTAGCGCTCTCCTATGCCTAGCGAACTGAAAAGGCGTATTGCTCCTTTCGCCATCATACCCAAAGAGGCGCTTACACATACTTGGGCGCAAAATTTTTGGCTGCAATACTGTGCTTGGAGATTGGCTTTGAAACTGCTCCGCCATCACAGGAATCAGTTTTGAAGATATTGTGGCGCTTCCCTCTGCAAAGGATGCTCTGCGGGAAAGTGTGCTGTTGCCGCTCCAAATGCCGAATGTCCTCACTGGCCTCCTTGAACCGCCTAAAGGGATAATGCTCTTTGGTCCTCCTGGCACAGGTAAGCGCTAGTAAGCTCAAGCACAAGGGTTGTAACTTTCGAATTAACTAAGCACAACACAAGCAGTGCATCTTCGTGGCTTTGACAAGCGTATTGCCATGCGCCAAATGTTGAGCCATGCAATGGAAACCATTCATTCAGGCAAAACTATGCTGGCCAACGCCGTAGCATCAACTTCTGGAGTTTGCTTATTTCGTTGCTCGCCTGCAACGCTAACCTCAAAATGGCGTGGAGAGTCAGAGAAGTTAATCCGAGCGCTTTTCACGGTAAGGCGCTTCCCTGACATATACTTCATTAAAGGGAAGTATCGCCAAAGCGCGCGAAGGGGTGAGCTGCCGTTCAGGTGGCACGGGCACGTGCTCCGAGTGTTTTGTTCTTCGACGAAGCAGACGCACTCTGCAGCAAAAGAGGAGGTCAAGACGAGCACGAAGCCTCGAAACGGTTTAAGGCCGAGCTCTTACAGCAGATAGACCAGCTTCACCAAGGAAGAGGGAATTGGGCTCGTTTTCAAAGTTCAAAAGCATCAACTTCGCTCGGCAGCTCGAATATGCACGGATCGAACCATGTTGTCGTCATAGCAGCTACCAATGCTCCCTGGTGCATATTCCAAGGGGCTGCGTCCTAATTCATCTTGTAGCGGTTAACTTTACGCCAACAAATAATATGTATTGATAGCTATTTACCAGTGTTTCTCAATTAGAAGCTGTCTTCGGGAAATGGAAATGGCAGTTCCAGTAGAAACACAATTCGTGGGATGTGAATAAATGTGCCTAAGGAACGTTGATGAGGCTCTCCGACGTCGCCTTGAAAAGAGACTTTTCGTCCCATTGCCTGACGTTCGTGCTAGAAAGCAATTACTCGTACACTTGCTTGGGCAGCAAAAGGTAAGTGACTGGGGAAATCACTAACAGATATGCCAAGTGTGGAGGGTGCGAAGGCGTCACCCAAACTAACATTCCACCGGCGGAACTTGCGTGCAGCTGGACTCCAGCGTAGATCTTGAAGAAGTGGCTCGGCGCACAGACGGATTCTCCTGCGCTGATCTTCGCAGTCTGTGCCGAGAAGCTGCCATGCAGCCTGTTCGTCGCCTGCTAAAAGAACTGCCTCCAGAAACTACTGAAGATGTGCTAGAATGCAACATTGTAAGCGCACGGGAGTACGGTGGTTTCCACCTGTAGCGTACTGTATACCACGGCAAGTAGTTTAATGAACCAAGTAGGGACCCACTATGAATCACAGTGGTTGCAGGCCATACAAATGAAAGTATAGTGCTGCGAAGCGTGACCAGTTGAACTGACCTTGTTTTTATTGGATAAGCACTACTGTTTTACAGGGTGAATTATCAATAGGGAGGGCAGAATTTGAGTCAGCTCTTCAGAATACACGACCGTCAGTCAGCGTCGATGCGGCTCTTCGATTCATCGAGTGGGATAAGGAGTTCGGCTCAAGGTGAAGTGGTGCCGATAAAATACTACGGCCAGACAAGCATAGGCAAATTACCAAGTGAACGAAACTCTCGTTGATCCTTCACCCAATGCCCCCTGTCTTACAGGACAAGCTAAAGCTGCCACTCCCGATTGACCTAATTTATCTCAATTTCACTTGAACTCAAGTGTCATTCGATATTTACTTCGCCTACATAACTATTGTCCCATTGTAAAAGTGAATTTTCTGTCTTCTTTTCAGTCCTACTGTGCTTCTGCTTGCTTCGCTACGGTGCAAACGATTGCTTGCATAGCGTGTAATTACTAGGCAGCACTGCGCTCGACTTGGCTTCTTTTATACTAGAAAAACAATTCGAGTTGCATCTTCTAATACGATTCCTGCTGCCTGGCCAAGTCGAAGCTCGGTGAGCGCCCGGAACTCAATGACAAGGTTACGCTATCTGGCAGGAACACGCTTCTTGCGCTCGTAGCTAGATGTGCACATGCAAGCATTAATTCTCTAAATGAACGAAGTCGAGTTCAACTAAGAAGAGACTTTGGCAGACCAGAGGGAAAGTGCGTTTTTAGTATGCGCACGACCCGGAAATATTAAGGAACGGAGCAACTTTACATTCACAGTCATACCTGCCACTGGGCGGCGTTCAAAGAACGCGTCAAGACCTTTAAGTTCAATACTTGGATCAGCGGCGTGACAACCATTGCTAGAACGTGGGTTTTGTCATTAGAACTGCTAAAATTAAACGCTGTTCGTGAGGGCACCAGGGATTCACGCATTCACTTGTGACAGCCAAAGTCTTACATGCAAAAATATCCTGGACTTTGGGCAGTTTGGTAGGAAACAGGCGTTCTAAAAGTTGTAATTCTAGGTCCCGACTTGCAAAGGCGCAGTAAGAACGGTAATCTTCTAGAGCAGCCTTCCATGTTGGAGGAGTAGGTGACCAGTAGCTTGAAACCGGGATTCTCGTGGAGTCAGCGCAGGCACCCTCGATGTAGACCGTGAAAGGCTTATTCTGATTTTACACAGTCTAAGTGCAGCCTGCTGCAGTATGGCGATCCTATTAAGGTTCCCGTTTGACGGTGCGTAGAACCGTGAGAGTTGAGCTCGCTTATTGCTTCTCGCAACACAGACCTAAGTAGTGTTTTGTGAAGGTTGCCTTGACTGGCTTTTCTTTGATATTATGCCGTGGTGAACAAATCCAAAGTAGGAGTTAAGCATCATGGTGGTATGGCCCATCTTTTAATTGGATTTGGAATTTGCATCCACATTTTTCCAGACTGTATCCGGTCCCCTAAGGGAGAGGAGCCGCCTCAGAAGCGCGCAAAGGAGTTGAAAACATGTATGCAGCTTTTCCGGCCTCTACAGTGTGAGGAGTGGAAAAAGTTCCCGAAGATGGAATGAGTGACGAGATTCCGAAGCAGCGCGGAGACGCCTTTAGGAAGGATGGAGAAACGCATGCACTTTGTCCTGATGGCCTTGCAAAGACCATAATTTTGACATATTAGTCCCAGTTAGAGTGCGAGGAACAGCAGCTACAACCGAAAAAAGACCTTTCACACTTTTGCTATGACATGAAGCATAAGTCCGGTATGCTACCCGCTGGACATGCAGTGCAAAGCATCGGCCTCACCACCGGCGGTGGTCAAATAGAAGGAAGCTTAGTCGCCTGAAGAGGAGCTGCAACCTGTGGAAGGACGGCTTAGAAAAACCAAAGTTTAACCGTCACGAAGATCATTTGGGCACAGTCATGTGATGCCGACGAAAGGAGACCGAAGAAAGCCCATGCTTATCTTCTTCAAAGGTATCTGACGGCTCAGGCCGACAAACCTCTCGACCACGTGGTGCCTGCTGGCCTGGCACTCTGCCAAACAACACCGAATCCATGGGACGGTTCCAACATTGCGCTTACCTTTCTTCTTGGACACTCACACGACTGCGATTCTCGCTGGGCTCATGCATGGACAAGGGATGAGCAGTGGAGCATAAAAGGCTGTCACTTGGGGTGCCAGACTAAGCTTGAACTAAGCATTGTACGCCCAGGCCCAGTTGCAGACAGAAGCTTTGCGCAGAGTGGATTGTCATTCTTTAGCCATTCAGTTGCATCAACACAACAGTTGTGTGTGTGATGAGGTCCTTCTGATGGCCAAAAATTCGCCTTGCATCCAAGAGACGATTGATTTTGTTGCTTGCTCTCGACGGAAATGCCAGGCAGCGGCAGACAACTCATGGTCAGGACCATTATATATATA
>CAJFCZ010000417.1:0-13329 GCA_904066245.1 Eimeria sp. OTU-Y | reverse complement strand
TTGCAAGGGGTCTCAGTGAATTGAGGAGGCAACGTATATGCAGCGCAGTGCGGGGTAAGCGGTGGCAACGACTAGGCCATCTTCGTGTCAAACGCTGAGTAGTGTTGAGAGCGATGATGGCTAAGCGCGATGGGAGCTGTTTTGTTGATGCCGGAAGTGTGGAGGTGTTTGGCGGAGGACGGCGCATCCAACATGAATTCTGTAGATCCGCATGGTGCATAGACAAAAGTACGAGGAGACGGTAACTTGATGGGTACCTGTTGGGTAACAGAACCGAAAACGAAGCAAGGCGGTTATATATTTGTGAGCAGGGTGTGTTATGGAGCTTGTGTATGCGCCTGCGGGGTGATGGCCTGGCGAAGCCTTTTCTGGCCTTTGATCTGCTTTCCGGTTGTTCCACCAGTATGCACTGAGGAGCGTGAACAGAAGTTCAGCCCTGCATCTGTGTGCATGCCGTGTTTCCCGAAGATGTTGAACATGCTCCATTCTGGTTAGCTGTCCAGCACGAAGATCCACATGGACTCCGGTGTCCGACTGTGTGGGGATCAGTAGTATTGACGGCCACCTTTACATACAGTGTATGCTGGCAGTTGTCTTACGACGGGAAAAGGAAATAGGGAAGAGGAGGCCCCGGCGGATGACGCGGCCAACACGGATTGTGTACTGATGGCACTTGCACCAAAATATCGTGGAACCGGTACCTCATTGCCTAGCCTTTGGGTAACTCGAAACATAGTTAACCGCATAGTTCAGGCAGATGTTCCTGGTTTTGAGGATATTACAGCAGCTGGTGTGTTCGCGTTTGGCGGAGCTTATGAATGTGTCACTCATATTCTTTTGAGCCAGCTAGCCACCTAGCGGCAGGGTATTGGTAGCAACTTTTTATATTCATCAGAGGCGAAGATGATAGATGGCATCGTGGCTTACGTGCGCAATACGTCAACTGCATCTTGAACGCTCCCGACTCCCGTTCGTCTTCTGGTAAGAAGTGAGGAGACGCCTGCGCCCAACGCAACCGACTGCACCGCTTTGCAGTTGGTGTTGAGATTGGGTTTAGTTCACTTGCCCTGGTTGACAGAGGCTCCTTGTGTCGATAGGAGGATTCGCAGGACTTTGCGAAGATCAGGGGAACCTGCGTGCATGGTTTTTGTGGGGTTATGAACTTCGTGTGCGGGTGTGTGTGATCGCTGTATGGGGAAGCTTTCTGAACCGTTCGCATTCGGGCGCCGTTCTAGCCACAGCGTATGTACATAGTTTGCTGCCAGAGTGGACAAAAACGGCAACGATTAACGGGCAGGAAGGTTTGGCGGAGACCTGGAGTACTCAAGGCACAGTTTGGTTCGGGGCAAGCTTATGGATACTGTTACACTGCAGCCTGTATGATAGCAAGCACCATATGGATGCGCATGCCTCCAGAATTATGGTGATGCCGGGGGAAGCGAGCTAGGATCTTTCCGTACACTGGGAAGTGCGGGTGGTGCAAAGCGATAAGGGATTCGTGCATCAACCGTGCTGCTGTTTGGTTTCTACTGGGGAGCGGGTTCGTGAAGGAGAGCCTGCTATTGAGTGTTACGTGGGTAAATTGCTGAGGCAATACAAGTGGGAGATGAAAGCAACTACTCAGCAGCAACTCAAGCGAAAGGCCGATGGTTATTCATTCCCTGCTCGGTTACGCGTGATGAAAGTGGTTCAGCAGGTAACGCACGGCCGTCACAACGGTCAGCATGTAAATTTGCAAGGCCCTTGAGCAAGAAAACGAGGAACATGAAGTCCATTACATATTCATTGTGAAGTTAATGCGTAGTACTTAGTAATGGGGATCCCATTGCACACGCGGATGTTCCGGTTTCTTGGGAAATCAATTTAGCTGTTTTTCGTTCGAAGCGGGTGGAATTCATCAGTGTGTCTGCAGCATTCTTTGGAGCTAGCCACCTCGCGACAGGGCATTTTTTGCACATTTCTGTAACCATCAGAGTCTAAAATGATACAGGGTGCATTGATGCACACGCGTAATACATCGTCTGCTTTGTGAACATTTTCGATTCGCGTTGGCCTTCCAACAGGACACAATTCGACAAGGAATCTTCAGTGTGTCGTGCTCACTGTGTAGCAAACGCCTCTCTGGTATTATGGTCGCTCCCCGTTGTTTTTCTAAGGACGCGCGCCCGTATCAGCAGAATAACGTGCGCGCCTGGGTCTTCGCTACAACTGCAGACCAGTAATTCTGGTGCTGAATACGAAAGCGTCTGTCCATTAGTGGAGCTTTTTGAAGTTACATTGTGAGAAAAAGTGGCTTTTTCTGCTTAAACCGTGCATGGTTTTGGCATATCCGGGGGAAGCGTGTTTAGGCTCTGTGTTTTGCGTTTGCTAGACAGTGTCTAACATTCAAATCACAATTCAGTGCAAGCGAAGGTTTGAAACAGTAGGCATGCAACGCAATGAGTGGTTGAAGGCAGCGACTGGGCGGTGGTTCTTGTCAAACGCTAAGCGTTATAAACAGGGAGCGCCGTCGTGTATGATGGTGGTTGTTTTGCGGAGAACGGGAGTAGCGAAGGTGGGGTAGCGGCGGCAGGGAAAACAAGGGGTGCAGGAGCATTCATGGCGCTTGCATAGGAGACCGCAGAGCCTGCAGTTCACTGTGTAATTATTGGGAAACACATATGAAGGTGAAACACCTTGTGCAGACCGTGATATTATTTCCAGCTCGATATGTAGCGGCAAAATGCCCAAGCGCTTGAATACAGTACGCAAAGGCAAACGGAAATCATGCCCTCGGTGTGCGAAGACGTTAGGTTTCCCCTAGGCTTTGAAATTTGTTGATTCTCGGTGGTCAGAATGACCGAGAGCGTTGCAGACAGGCTGTTGCCTCCTTTTGGAGTCTGCATATGGCGGGCGTGTTTTGCCTGCCTTAGTTGAAATGCTCTGCGTATGCCGGAAAAAGTATACACAGCGTTGGAAGAGTACTATGCGCGTTTCGGAAGAAACGACAGTGTGCAGGTGCGCAGACGCAGGAAAGTAGATTAAGGCGGTAGTTTTGTTGCGGCCACGGGGGCCTTCTCCAGGAAGTGCGCATGCTACTACAGAATAGAATTGGACACTTGTAATCGGGTCACAGTCTCCGAAGTATAAAGCATGCAGTGCACATTTTCCATGTAAATGGTATGTGATGGATGTGGTACGGAGCTTGAGGTGAGGGACATATAAAGCTCATTCTTCACGAACGCATACACGCCCGTTAGACTACAGCTAAACAGCTTTGTATGGCTAGCTTGTGCAGGTCTTCGACAATCTGCCGCATGGGTGCTTATTACGGCGAAATACAGTGGTGAGGGGTGATTGCGTGCATGCTGCGTTGCAGTGTAATAATGCCCGGTCTCCTAGAGGTGACTTTTGTTGGACACTGAAGCTTGCCAGCAGCACCTTGAGCTTCTTCAATCCATTGGCATTCCCAACAATGCATGACGCAAAGCAGCAAAGACGCCTATGCGAGTCAAACAAAAATGTTTTACCACAGGCATAGGTAGATTGAGACCGTTCCTGCCTGATACGTGCTTCACTTTGCGCCCGCCCAGCACGCGCCGTGAACGCGCCGTTCGTTCTGCGCGCATGCTACGTTGTTGCGTTGTCTTTAGTGTGAGCTCAGAGAACATGTGCATTCAGATGTGTACGCGTTTGTGAATTGTCCCTAGTTAGAAGAAGCGGATGATTAGTTCCCATTGGCCGTGTCCATCGCTTGCGTTCTTGCAGGCCAGCGTGTTTGGAGCCTCGGTCTGCATTCTCCAAGCATGGGCTGTAACGGCATGCTGTTGCAGGGATTGGGCAAGACAGTGCCTGGACACTGCTATTCACGGCAAGAGCTCCGTATATCGGTTCCATAAGGCCGGGACGCCAGGAGCGTGCTTTGCGATGAGCTGCGGAGACCTCAGCGCTGCTGGGAATTGAATTGTCCGATGCAAGTGCAACATCTAGTTTGTGGTGGATGTTCAGAATGCCGAGGTGGATCGAAATAGTTGGTTCTCGAGCGAACGGAATTGACGAGTGTTTCGTCAATACTCTACGGAATGGCGATTGATGCTTTAGAGATTTTGTAGCCCTTTGGCGGTAATAGGTAAAGCTGTGTGCGAAGCTGTCCAGTGTTGTGCACGTTAATGAAACTTCTCATCCGTTACAACCACTGTGTACATTGTCTGTCGGCCTTCCTGCATGGTGTCTTTGGTTATCAGCCTGGGAACACCGTGATTTGCATGCAGCACCCTAACACAGAGGTTGTTGGCGTGCACGCTATTTCCATTAAACTGGCATGCGTTTATTGCACGCATGCGTGCACGTGCATAGTGACGATGCCTTCGTTTGTTTGCGACTACGCGCTGTGTTTCTTCTCAGGACGTATGTGCATGGTGTGGTCTAGCAGTTGTGGAGGTACTCGGAGGGCTGCGGGAAGCGCTCTGATTAGCGGATGAGACGGGCGAAGGCCGTCCATCCCGCACACGTTGCCGTTCCATGCGCATGCTACGTTGTTGCGTTGTCTTTAATGTGAGTGCAGAGAACATGTGCATTCAGATGTGTACGCGCTTGTGAGAGGGGGCATCCGTAGTTGGACGAAGCGGATGATTAGTTCCCATTGGCCGTGTCCATCGCTTGCGTTATTGCAGGCCAGCGTGTTTGGAGCCTCGGTCTGCATTCTCCAAGCATGGGCTGTAACGGCATGCTGTTGCAGGGATTGGGCAAGACAGTGCCTGGACACTGCTATTCACGGCAAGAGTTCCGTATATCGGTTCCGTAAGGCCGGGACGCCAGGAGCGTGCTTTGCGATGAGCTGCGGAGACCGCAGCGCTGCTGGGAATTGAATTGTCCGATGCAAGTGCAACATCTAGTTTGTGGTGGATGTTCAGAATGCCGAGGTGGATCGAAATAGTTGGTTCTCGAGCAAACGGAATTGACGAGTGTTTCGTCAATACTCTACGGAATGGCGATTGATGCTTTAGAGATTTTGTAGCCCTTTGGCGGTAATAGGTAAAGCTGTGTGCGAAGCTGTCCAGTGTTGTGCACGTTAATGAAACTTCTCATCCGTTACAACCACTGTATACATTGTCTGTCGGCCTTCCTGCATGGTGTCTTTGGTTATCAGCCTGGGAACACCGTGATTTGCATGCAGCACCCTAACACAGAGGTTGTTGGCGTGCACGCTATTTGCATTAAATTGGCATGCGTTTATTGTACGCATGCGTGCACGTGCATAGTGACGATGCCTTCGTTTGTTTGCGACTACGCGCTGTGTTTCTTCTCAGGACGTATGTGCATGGTGTGGTCTAGCAGTTGTGGAGGTACTCGGAGGGCTGCGGGAAGAGCTCTGATTAGCGGATGAGACTGGCGAAGGCCGTGCATTCCATACACGTTGTTCTATGTGCATGCTCGTTGTTGCGTTGTCTTTAATGTGAGTGCAGAGAACATGTGCATTCAGATATGTACGCGTTTATGAGATGGGGCATCCGTAGGTAGACGAAGCGGATGATTAGTTTTCATTGGCCGTGCCCATCGCTTGTGTTATTGCGGGCAAGCGTTTTGGGACCTTCTGTCCGCCATGGTTTGTTCCGTTTGATACCACACTTTATGGCAGTGTACTGGTTCGGCAGCATATGGGTAGCGGCGTCGTGGTTGGGGGGCACAAGGGACGGCATGATGACCCGTTTTCTCCCGAGGCAAAGCGGGTTACTCCAGGCAGTATATACGTTTTACTGTTGGCTGTTGAGGAAGTGCTGAGGGCATGCATTTGCTTTGCGTGCTCCATATTGTGGGATAACCATGAAGGCTGGCATATCTTTGCGTGCAGGCGCATACATGCCTGTTGATGGAATGATTCGCACTCCGGAGCGGCGATTCGCCATGGCATCGCACTTTTTTAACAATCATTGGCGTCAAGCCCTCCCTCTCTTTGCATTACACTTGCAGGACAGTCCCTGCGACCAGACGGCCTGCCGGGACTGGACAGGGCCGTGCCTGTGCAGCTCGACGCAGACCAGGCGTGGAGAAGATGATGCTTCCTACAAATGGACAACTAGTGGGAGCGGTTAGGGAGGTTTTGCTGTCAGGCAGACTGCTAAACATCGATGTGCCTGGTCAATGTGTAATAGCAAGAATAGGCAGGTGCATGATTATGTGGGATGGGTCGAAACGTTTGACCCTCTAGTAATTACTTCTGATACGAAGACCGTTGACACTGTCCAAGGCCGTTAATCGCGCTATTGTACCTTTAGCACACCTACAAATCATAGCCTGAATCTCGTTGTTAAAGATCGAGCGTTCTGCATGTGATTTTCGTTCCTCTTGGGTTGAAATCTCTTCGCATGTATGAGAGCTGCTCTAAATCGATACCCAGGGGTGCCAACTATTTCTTGAGGTCACTGCCAGTCAATGTGGGTTGATCGTGTACTATGTGCATTGCCCGTGAGAAGAATGGGTTGACCCGCATGTTGCGTGCATTGGGGGCGAATGCAGTTCATCTGCACTCATGCACAGATGCGACGTACAAGCCTTTCCTGTTGAGACCGGCTGGTCTGCGACCCAGACAGCATGCAGATATTTTGTAATGGTAGTTGTGGAGGCGCTCAGGGGCCTGCAAGCAGCACTGAGAAGGTAATGTGAGACATGCTCAGGGCACGCATCTGGCCCTAACCATTGTTTCAAATGCATGCCCCTGTGTGAGCTATGCAAATGCATCTTAGAGCAGTGCATTCAGAAGCATACGCACTTGCAGGAGGAAACGCGCATAGCACAGCCGAGCGAGCTAGCGCTCTCCTTTTATGCTTTGGCGGTGAGAATACGCAAAGCAGAATGGCATGGGTTTTTCGGATGTGTCGGTTTGGTGACTCCGCGCCAATATTTGCAGGGGAATTCAGTGATTTTGATTCTTATTGCTCATTTTGTCCACAACGGGCACGCATGTAGGGTGAGTGCTCAATGTTTTCGTCTCCCATAGTTTGGAAGTGCTGAAGCTTATTGTCGTCCGGTATTCGATAGTCTTCTAAAGCCTGGCTATTGCGGCATGTTCTAGTGGTTTATAATACCATGGCGCAGCGAGAAACAACTGAACCGAGAGGATGGCCGAGGAAGCTCTGGCTCGGGAAAGTCGTTCAAGTTGCTCACTGTTACTGAAAGCACTGAGAGGCACCGCCCCTTCACAAATTTGGCAGTTTCCGTCGAGACGTAAGTGACTTAAAGTTCGGCAAAGCTGTTGTCAAGCGCTGAAGCTTCTTCTGCCCTGAGCGACATGCTTGCCTAACATACCCTTTGTGGGGGTTCTATTTCAGGACGCCAAACCTAGTGAACCTGCACTTCACCAGGTTCTTCCTTCTCAGTGTAACGTTGCTCTCACAAATACACGCAGTTAGCCGTTCCTACCAGAACCTTCCTTTGGGCAATGCACCATCGTGGCACAGTCAGTGCGTTGGAAAAGCCTCAGCAAGCAGTCTGCCGCCGATTCACATTCGTCTGTATCGTACACTAGGCAAAACAACACCTGTCTTTTTTTTCTCCAGTTTACACTGAGTATGATAATTGCATTCACTTCCCCGTGCATCCATAAGAAAGAATGTTCAGTGATTTGTGTGCTACACGTAATTGTAGCGGCGTCAGTCAATAAGATTCCATGCTCGGCTGCCACCCGCTTCTCTGCAGGGCTGGGGTGCGGCCACAATGGCATGACTCCTGTTCAAGTACAGCTGCAGACTTGCACAAATTTTGTACGAATGATTGAAGAAGTGTCAGTAATTGACATTCCATTTGGGATCATGCGGGCTGCTTCGTAGGATGTGCGTAGAGCCGTCTTGTTTAGGCGACGTCAGGGCCGTCTTGTTTAGATGACGTCCCATAGGCGACAACCTTTCTATAGATGACAGACGTTCGTTGCCGTGTCGCGTGCCTATGGAGCTTCAGAGACCTTCTTTGACCGCAGGATTGCCAGGACCATTCATTCTAAGCCTTTGTTAATCCCCGCCGACCTCCAGGTGTCATGGAGCTATGGCTTGCACTTTGTAACTGACGACCAACGACTATTTCTGAGAAGAGCAGGTCTGCAGTTACTTAACACAAGTCGCCGCAGAGTGTGCGTCTTGACGCATCGGTTTTTTATGCACACGTTTTTCTCTGGACGCAAGTTCTCTGCAGCCGCATGCCTAGCTTTCGCAAACTTCCTCGTACGTCAGGAAGCAGTTATGCCCTGCAGGCGGTTACATAGGTAGCATGACAAGTATAGTGGAAAGACCAGGGGATAACGTGGCACTGGTGCTGCTTTGAGGCTGGTCTCGCTCCCGTTCTGCAATGCTGAAGCTTAAAGACGCTGAGACTGTAGAAAGCTCTGGCCTGCTTCGCTAACGTATCACAGGTTGTGCGTTAATAAATAGCCTGCCTGGCCTCCTGCACAGTGCGCAACATGCTTTTGATATTTGGATGCGCGTTGCAACGTTTCAAATGCTGGGCATTTTTATAGAACACCCCCGCAGGAGGGGCTGCCATCTGATGAGCAACCTGCGCAATGATTAAGTTGAAGGCAACGAACTATGTCTGCAGCTGCCAAATACTGCAGGACTGGGTTTGCACACGGTGGTTATAACACATTATTGGACTGTATGCAGTCACAACAGTGATGCGCTGAAGGGGCAATTCTATGATCGATAGCCGTGTGGAGCTGCGCCTCTAAACATGTTAATCGGGAAATTCTGAAAATAGCTGAAGCGCAAACACATACCAACGTTATCACATCAATTGTCACATGCTCATGACCTGACAAAGGGAGTATGCTTGAGAGCAAATGCTAATGCAAATGCTCCTTGAGTGCGATAGACACGGCGGCACTGGACCACCAGGTACCTTGAGGGCGTAACAGCCCGCAGTACTAGGCTAATATGGCGTAAGCAGTGACTTTGCACGACATATAGCTACGTGCACTCTATTTCTTGCCCTGGGTTTGGACTGGCAGTCTCTGAAGGACCTTTGGCATATGTAGAGTATTGGGGGACAACAGCGTTTCCTGCGGTGAACAGTGGATCCAGAAGACGCTCACCGCTGTAGCAGGACTATCTGTGTGGCAGCGGCGCAGTCCAAAGTGCAGGGTATGGTGCTGATGAGCGCAGCACCGAACTGTCCCGTGACTAGAGCGGAATCCTGATCTGCTAGCAGCAGTTAAGGAGCCTAGTTTGTGAACACGCCTTCTCCGTCGCTGTCTACGTCTGTATTGAAACAAAATGGTTTTTCCACAAAGCGGCATTTACTCTGTATGGTCAGGGATGGTGAGAATAGTTCTGCTGCGAGATCCTGTTGCACTTGCGCAATCCTAGAGTAGCATCTCTCTTGCGCACATTATCCTCTTGCACATAACCCCTAATGTATTCGACTTCACATCTGGGGAGGATTTAGAAAGCGGCCCTTGGTTTGGTACAATAGCCACAGTGGATACCAGGAGTTTCACTTTGTTTTGGGGTAGATGCAACAGGTCGAACGCTGAATGCCGGAATGCCTTACAGGACCGCTGGGTTGGAGACTTGTGAGCATGCAAGAGCAGCTGCTAAACAACCATGCCGCTGGCGACCACCTGCCGCCGATGCAAACATTGCTGTTGGAATATACTTACACGGGATCAATAGAAATGCAGGGGATCGCGAGATGCACGTTATGTTCCCCGCTGCTGCTACCTCGTGCACTCCTGTGCTGTCTGTACACAAGCATATCCAACAAATGATTGTGGAGGTACAGTGGCTCCGGGAATCTGCACTACAGACAGGGACGCTGCACAGCAGCTAAATATTTTGATTGTTCACCGTTATTGCATACGCTTGGCGTTGAGGATTGCGAAGAGTTGCCTGGGAGCAATGATGAGAGTTGATCTACTACGGCATTTCTGGAAATTCCTGGCAGAGTGGCCCTATGAAAGCGCATTACGAGGCTTCATTGAGCAAGCGCGGTTTCAATCCGATCGAACGGCACGCCCCTTTCTACGTGAAGCAAATAGCCAACCCGGGTTGCATAGCGGCAGCGAAGCAGTAGAAGTGCCTGCATGTCTTTGCGTTTGAGGCTAGTGGATAAGGGTCCGAATTTCTATCCGAGAAACTGGCTGTTTGAGTCGAACGGTGCAACTATAACTACGGTTCCAACTAGAAATCGCTACAAGACAGCCGAACCGGGAAGCGGACTAGAGCCTAGAAGACCCAGAGGTTGCCAGGCATTACAATTGGGAACTTCCTTGTTTTGAGACTACAAAGCATGGATCTGTATTTTGTACCAAAACTGGCTGCGAGCTCACTTTACAGCCACACATGCAAATACGCTTTCGGGAGTGTTGCTGCATGATGTATGCTCAGTAATGTGCATGCGTGGCGGTGACGGCTGCTAAGGATTGGTATGGTTCAATGACGAGAACGCACTTCTCCAAGCTGTTGTGGCACCGGGCAGGTAGGGAATGTCACTGTTTTCCATGGGATTCATTGAGCGATATCGATATTTAAAATACTCGACACCCTCACATTTACGCGAACTAGATATCGAGTCGGCTTTACATTGCTGCGTCGGAGCAGCATGACTGCATGACTTGGTGTTGGCGCTAGTATCTAGAGGCCATGATGCTTGGCATGGTGAGTTGTTATACACATGCACACGACTGGAGTTGCATGGTTGCCTCTACGTAGTAGGAGGTACCCTTCAGGAGGATACAGCGCGATCTATACTTACCTGACGCAATGCGCCAACCCTCGGTCTGAACCATGTGATTGTTTATCTCCCCGCAAAAGCTTGCTTTACGTGAGTTGGAACACTACTGGACGAACTATCGATGTTCCAACCAACGGGCTGTCATTCCGCCTTTGGCATTTTTACTATATTTCAATGTGCTTTGAAAGGGCAGCGAGACTATTCCGGTATTTTGTGTCCATGGTACGTATCGGGGACGAGGGCGCGTTAATGTGGTTTGCATTTTTGAGAATGAATCACTTGCACTGCTTCTACGCAGTAGGGGTTGCCCGCTAAGTGCGTTCAAAGCGAAGTACACTCGCTTGACTCAGTGCGTGCGTGGAAGCATTCTATGTTTTTCTTCAGCTTTTTTACGACAGTTGATTGTGTTTTCTTCAGGCGTAAAGCAACATTGCCCGCGCCGCACCCGCGAGTGTACGAAATACCAACATCAATATTCTTTTAGAATGCTGATGCGTTAACTATCTCCCTGCTGAACCAGTCCCGTCATTTTATCTCTAAGCTGCGCATTGTAGATGAACCCAGGTGTCTGCATGGTGGGTACAGCACTTCCTAATGTGAGTCCTAAATATTGAAGAATGCTTTAGCTAACACCAAAATTAAATGTACTTTCTCTTTTGGGCAGCTTTCCACTTTAGTGTGCAACTCGTGCTTTCAGGCAGCATTTATGAAGTGCTATGGGCACTAGCATGCAAAATGATGGCTAAACCGAGAAAAATGCTCAATTGCGCCAAAGCTAAAACCAGGCAGCAGTCACTAGCCAGGCTAGACATTGCAATATGGGGAAGATACCCAAGGTTTTTGTAGCATTCCTCTGCCTAGCTAGTACGGTCGAAGCATCAAGACATCGATACGTTACTTGGAAGCACGGTTTCCGCAGCCCCGACTAAATACACGGCTTAGCGTTTTTCATTGATCTTGCCATGGTTCGGGCTTGTAATTCGATAAAGTGCACTGCAAGGTGGGCAATACACGGAAGAGGGGGAAAACGACGTTTCTCCCTGCTTGTGACAGACGGAAAGACGGTGCTTTCCGGATAATGCCCTTAAATCATGAATGCGACGTAATGCGCTTGACAGGTACATACACACTTTTTGCAAGCATACTTACCGCTATTGCACTTTGCCACAGTAGTGTGGAGGCACAAGGGGACCTCGCGATATGTGTAGGGAGTGCGTACCAAGATATGAACGGGCGATTCGGATTATCTCATTTTCCCGAGTAAACCAGAAGGCGCAAGGAGGTTAGGAGGTTTGGTGTATGCGTTGATGTATGAGGACTGTTCGAAATGCGTTCTGTAAATTCGCGCAACCGTACAAAACCAACTTGAACACCGTTGTGGCATATCCGCTGTGCAGGTTTTACGTGGAATACCTGCACAAGAAATAGATTTCAAGCACTCAGATATGGCATGTTGAATTATGGAGACCTACACACAGTTTCTGTCTCTCTGAAGACTTCAGGAGCGCTGCACCGGGGTAAATTGGGAAAAAACAATGTTGCGATGTGTTTTTCTTCATTTAGGAGCACGACTGCAGAATCTGTAAGTCTGCATCTGGGGGAGGCGAGGACCAATGGCATGAATGCGTTGGCTGCGTGGGACGCCCTCGGTGTTAATTCGACTTGCATGCCATGTTGGCCACAGTTGTGGAGAAAGGCGCAAGCGTGGCTTAGGCGAACGTGAACAGCTTGCGATTGCCTAGCTCTAAGTGGACGATCGGACTGTAATTTGCGTGTCAGCAATCTTCGCGCTTGCGTGACTGTTTAAGAGTGAATGTTAAGGGTTAGATTCAACTCATATTGAGCAGCAGTTCACGAGCAACTATGTAGAAGTGAGTCGTGAGTCTGGTGTTATATTGGGGTGGGTTTGCGCTAGCCGGAAGTAGGCCGGCTGAAGGATTCCTGCGTTAGTTCATGGGGGCCGCTGGCTTTCTGCGGACGTGTGTCTAATGCATTTACCTTGACACGATGTCGCTGACGCATATGAGGACAATCGTACAATGATGGGACAGAAATTGTTGTAAAGTTCGTTGCACGTGTGCTTAGGTGGCAGCGGATTCGACTGAGCGGGTGTGCTACATTCCGGTTGATGGGGGGTTCACAAAACGTGCGAAGGGCAGCAGTTTTGGTCTGTCTACACACGCCAGTTGTCCTAGCTCAATTTATCTGGGACAGCTGGCCAGGTAAGCGAGAAAAGGGCAGTTTTAAGGAAAGTAGCACTTTCCGTTCACCGATTATGGTGTTTTGGCCTGCATGTGGTTTGTTTTGCAGGAGCGGCAGACGGCAGCCCCTCTGCCGTCTTTACACACACCAGTGATATGATATACGCCCGCAGTTTAAAGCAGGGGCCGGCGTCAAGCCCCCGGATTGTGGGAATGCGTGCCTTGAGAAGAACCCATTAGGTTCAATTGACGTGTGGCAGTAGATAGGTTGTTTCACAGAGGATGCACACGGCCCGCATACGGAAATATGAGTTACGTTCGCTTTTACGGGCAGGGAGGATGCTGTATGCGCTGGATGCGGGAACGGACATCTGCAAAGAGCAGCAGGGTGCGTGGGTGTATGATGCGCAGCAGGATGGCCTGTATTCCC